>OMNV01006527.1:1047-23583 GCA_900303265.1 Brotula barbata
CCCCCCACCCGGATGATCTGCTATGCAAAATGTTAATTAGAAATTGATGTATTGCAGGAGGGTTTAAAGTAATGACATCCCAGGGGGGTACCTTCACTTTAAAACGCAATAATCCTTGCTGACAGTGTGGCTTCTGTAACGCAATGTGTTTAGAAATGCACCTCCAAGCCAAAATGTTTGTCACACAAAATGCACATCATCTTTTTAGATAAACAGGGGAGGATATTAAAAATTCATCACAGTAAATTTGGAGTGGAACGCAGTCTGAATTATTGAGAGAAATTTCTGTGACTCCAAAAAAGGGCTGCACACACAATCGGCGATGCAAAGTGACATCTTTGTAGTGCTTGTGCGTTGAAGGGTGTGTGTACATGGGTGTTGAACTTGCTGCTGCACGCTTCTGCCTAGTGCCTTGGTCAAGGGTAATGGCAGGAGTCACTAGCTTAACGCACGTTTTTGTGGAAACCGGAGCAGCTGGAGGAAATCCAGGCAGACACACAAGGAAAGATGCGGTGGTCGACCCCTGGACTCGAACCCACGACCTTCTTGCTGTGTGGCCACAGCGTCACAATCCAACAGTAAAATCCAATAAAATCCTCTACACCTTTGGTTTATCGTAACCATTTTTATTTCATCTCATTTTATTGAATCACAAAATATTCCACGTTGGTTTTATGGGACTTGTTGGAGGCGTACACTCTAATTGTAAATACTGTAAAATGAGCTGATGTCCAGCTGCTAAAGTGGACAAAGAAAAACACAAGCTTTCCTTTTCTGCACACAGCTCAGCTCCACATGACACATTTGACATGTTTTTGGTTGTGACAGGCGTCTCCACGTCACCAGGCAACACGCAATCAGCCGTCAAGCAGTTAAGCGTTAGCGACAATCAGAGGAAACTACTGTAGTTTCAGTCAATCAAAAACAGTCGTAACAGGTTTTTTTTTTTGTTCAGATTGCTTTGGGGAGGGTGGAGAGCAATATTGTGACCTACATTTTGGTGGTGGATATTTTAATTTCTCTGTTTCCAAGTTCCACACGAAGAGCAGACGAGAGGCTTCTGTCGTATCGAGCGTGTGTCAAATCTTGGTGCGTTCCAAACACAATTATTGCAAACATGTAAATGTCATCGTGGCCGTGATTCTTTAAAAAAATATTTCAATTTATACCACAGTTCTTCCCAAACTACGACAACTAAAAAATTCTGTTTAGGCCGGATTCAGATTTTTTATGGCACAAAATGAAGCAGTTTTTACAAGAACACATGAATGAATAAGTCGGATCCTCTTCAATACACAAAGAGTTTTTAAGGCTGAATCACCTCTGGGAGCTGTGACAGGAAGTCAAGTTTATGGGAGAGGAATAATAAAACTAATTGATGTAACATTAAAACATAACCCACTCATGGTGTCCACCGTACTGGCTGCCACTGTATCAATGTGATAACTCAATATTCCAAACTGTTCGATGTAACTACATTAAAATAATCATATTAGTGAACACTACGTGATAGTGAGAATGACCAAAGTAGAGATGAATGAAGCATTTATGCGCGTGGTTGAATGAATAGAGGTATTTCTCGTAAATCCATGAATGCATCGTAATGTAATAAAGGGACGTTTATGTGAATCAGGATCACTCATTGGACCAAATGTGTCACGGGACAGTGGGATATTAAAGACTAAAGCGTCAAAATGATGCAGCTCGTGGTCTCAATAATGCATGGGAGGTTTGTTGTTTTATTTCTCAGTGTAAGGAAGCTCCGGACTCGGGCCACAGGCCAGGAAACACGGCTAATTGGAAACAATAAACTAAAGAATCGGGCGAGAGGACGGTCAGCAGTAACAAAGGAACGTTTCACTTGTTCGGGGAAAACCTCATGAATGTGACACACAATCACTCTGGAGGTTACGCCGAGATACGTTACTGCCATAATCTAGAATAGAATCAAGTAAAATCCAAAGGCATCCACTCATATATCTACTCTACACAAACAAGTCATTCATAAATATGTTCCAAAAACCATCCACACCGCACATTCTGCCACATCTGTGTCATAAAATGTCTGTTTCCGGGCACAGAATGCATTACGTGCAGAAAATGAACCTCGTGGCACCAAGTGTCACTTTTTGTGCCATGGCGAGAGTTAATGTAAACTACGCTAAATGAATAAAATTAATCAGGCGTGATTGTAATATAATTTCCATAACATTAACATATTAATTTGCAGCACTGGGAACAGGGGACACGAACCAGTTGGCGAGTCTTCGTGTCACGAAACATACACCCATACACTCTGTGACACAAAATGCTCCATGTTACACTCTGAGAGCATTTTAACACCATACATTATGTAGCACTGCAAAACTTAGCACCATACAGCACAGAAGGCTCAAACTCTGAATGAGTTCTACTCATCTCCTTATTTCATGGTCGATATTTGACCTACATCATCTTTTATGAAAGTTTTCTTCTTTTACTGATGACACTTCTACCTGTATTATAATATACTATATGTGGACAATGTCTGTGTGTGCATGTGTATGTTCGGACACAGATTAATCAAAGAATTATTTGGTGCAAATCTGTCATTCATTCTAAATGTATAATTTTCTTAAATCAAATTTTTGAACAATGCCAGTGCATCAATTTATCTCCAACACAAATAACCACAACCTGAGTGATTTTTCTTGAATAAAATGTAATATATCAATGTCAACAATCCTGAGGTGATGTACAACATGCCTTTGTGATGTCATACATGTTATTGTCTTAGCATGCACATCTGTACTGTATGTAAACATGTGTACAGTAAGTATAGAGACCCCTGTTTTTCCCCCTTTTAATGTAACAGCCTTTTTAAAACAATGTTTAAATCTATTTTCCCCTTAGATCCATGCATAATGTCCCATTTTAGAATTTTTGTAAATTTATTAAAACAAAAAATAAATCAAAAAGTAAATAGTACAATTCGCGCCTTCGGGCAAAAGAGATTCACAGAAAAAGAGGCAGAAGATCCAAAAGACGGAGTCAGTGTGTATGTCTACGAGTTATTATCGTTGCGTGTACACGTGGGTGTGTATTCATGTCAGCTGTCATGCTTGTATGTGTTCGTGTCAGCAAATGACAATAAGACAGACAAATAGAGTAATAGAGAAAAGGAAGAGTGATGGAGGACTGAGAGGACTTTGCTCATTTCCCACCGTCAACAGCAGCAGCAGAGCGCTCAGCCTCAGCACCCAGACATAAAACGAAGCATAACTATTTGTTCATTTACTCGTTAGCTCGCCAAGACCCAGCAGAGGCATTAGAGCAGTCGCAGACCCCTCGCAGTGACACTCCTTCAACGCGCCGTGACTTATGAGTCAATAAGATGGAGAAACTCAACAACTGCACAGCTGAAGATGGCAGCGTATCACCCATCCATCAAAATAATGGCTGTAAGGAGAGACATAACCCAGAACGTGTCATCGGTCAAAGTAAATGTCATGTTGGCAATATGAAGCAATAAGACGAGCCTATTGTCAAAGCGCTGATGGGACGACGCCACGCATATATCTATCGTAAAAGGAAATAATGAGCGCGTGTTGGCGCAGGTAAAAATATTTGGAGAGACGCGCCGTGCGCGATGGACTCCGGCGAGGAGGGGCGGAGACTAACACAAACAGACAGGCGAGCTGGTGACCGGTGGCGAAGATGAGCGTGATTTATGAGATGCACGTCGGAGCGTTAAACACGGTAAAAATAGCGTTTAGACATGTTTACTTCCACGAGTCACGACTTAAATTAGCAATCAAATCGGAACAAATTAAGAACATCTATTTATCATCATCCACAAACCAAAACCCTCCGTGTTCCTGTTACTCACGTCCAAGGATTCACCCATTTGAAAAGCTAACAGAGGATTATGTCAACATCTGTCGCCGATCCCACAGTCAGGCCAATGTCATTACACGCTTATTAAATCTTTATCAGCGGGGGAAATACTCTGCCAGTTCATTGGCCGAACATCAAAGTTTCAAACACCATTGTCCGTCCTCCTCCCGAGACGGATGAGCGTCCTCGTCGCCGTCCCGATTAAGTCCCCCATGTGGCAGGGACGCGCTCTCCTCCTTGAAGTGTGTCTCTCAGATGACAGTGGACACGTCCTCTGTGGGAGAAAAAAAAACGACCCCGACGACTTCGTGCAATTTTCTCACGTTGGTGAAATGTCACGGCAGATTGGAAGTTGTTGGACCTGTAATGTCTCTGCTTGACAAAGTTCTTTGTACCGGGACGAATGCGACGCTCTTTGTATGACCTTATAATTTGGTTAGGATTCGGGAAGTTACATCACTCAGAATATATTCAGTTTGATGTAAGAGAAATGTCAGACTCAAAGGACACTCGGGAAGGAGATGGTGCACATATGTGACCTTCATATGAGAAATGCGTAGGTGGATGTGAAATACTTGTCATTTATAAGCTTTTATAACTGTTTCAGTCTCTGCTGGGATGCACGGCTGCATTATGACCTTACACGACACCAAAATATGAAGAAATCCATCTTAATGTTTCCCACTATCGCTATGTGTTTTAGCACTTCTTATGCATATCTGTGTTTATATTTCACTCTGATTTCCTAATTAGATCTGTTGTCACTCTATGTCACAGTGATGACCAACAGCAGTTATGATGGAACTGAACTCTGAGGACGCAGGAAACAAAACCATTCCGATTTTCTCCCTGATTTCTGCCCTGTAGTGTGGTTTTCAGTCACCCATGATGCCTTATCAGGTAGATATTGCAGCTTTTTGTTACTGTTGTCATGCTGATGAGTGAATTAAACAGGATGTGTTACATTTTTTGTTATTTTCTACAGTATGTGTTACACTATGTCACTTTGCGTCTATAGAAATGCATCCAAAACGACAAAACTATAGATCTAAGCTTTGGTAAACAAGTAACCCATGACTGTACATTGGAGCGGTGGGCTTTTCAAACTGAGGCCTAACAGAGACCGTGTTGAAAAGGGCCCTTTTTACTGCTTTTGAACACCGTCAACCTTTAAATTATAGAAGTAAAAATGTATCCTGGAAAGTGGAGAGGAATGGAAACCGAGCCGATATTTAAAGTTCATTTAGGAAGGATATAAAAAGTAATTACTTGAGTAAATCTCCTCACATAGAAATAAACTTTTGAAGTAAAACATGTTGAAAAAAATAAATAAAATCTGTCTCCGTTATTTTTAAAGTTGCCATATAACTTCCAGCATCTATGCTGACTGTAAAAATGTACGAAACATATAAATAACATTGAAGTATGTCGAGCAATAGACTGACCAAAGAAAGTCATTTTTAAATGTCATTTTAGGATGAAATGTTTCACGTTTAAAATAAAGCAGAGAAGCCATCCTCCATCTGTGCAACATTAACCTGCCAATTCTACCTGGAGACAGGAAAGATATCCGTGCCAGCAAGCCTGGATGAGGATGAAATACAGAGACCCCTTCCTCACAGACTGTCTTTGGGGCTTCTTCTCCATAAATGTCACCCTACTTCAGACATCATGCTGGAAATGTCAGCTCCTCTACCCTTTTCATTAGTTCACCAGCTCTCATCTTCATCACACACCTTTTTATATATTGGGATCACACACACCAGGGCAAACCTCTCGTGTGATTACAAGACCGAGGATGGCTGTCCTGGATGTTATGCCTCTGGAATTATATGGTTTGATTTCTGTTATTGCAAAAAATCCACCATTACCCACATTGCACTGCTGGAAAAGAGTGAAGAAGCTGGTCGAAGCGTCAATCATCAATAAAGCTGACAGACATACAGAACACGTAATATACAGTAAATACATCAAGTGTATGCATAGACATGGTGACGAGTCTTCATTTTAATTAACATTTGTGCCTCTTCATCACGGAGGAGACAGAACGTCCACGGCATGATAATAATGCTGAATGATGGAGTTTGGCTTCCAAATGGAAATCTGAATGTCTAATGTGTGCTCCGATGAAGGTCCGGTAGCTCAAGAAGCCTAATAAATGCAGATGGATGGATCCTAAAGTGCAGATCATTTCATCCGCACGTGTCCGGTGCCATCCTTTCCTTCCCGCTGGATGTTTCCTATTCCGATGCTCCTCTCTGTCAACAGTAAAGCCGCTCTTTGATGTCTGTCAGAGTCGTCGCCCTGCTCTGTCTATGAGCCGCAGTGATATTTGCTAATGAGTTGCTTTTCTGCTGCTATGGCAACAGGCCCATGTGTGAAGCAGGAGTGGCACCCTTGACACCAACCCATACAACAAGTCACCCGGGCTGATGATCTGCGATGCATAATGCAGTGCCATCATCCTCATCCAGCCCTTTTTCGCTCTGTCTGTCTGTCTGTCCCTCCCTCCCTCTCCCTTTTCTACAACCATCCATCCATCTGGTTTAATCACATCTTCAGGGGGGCTGTCTGCACCCTTAACCCTCTCCATCCCAAATTAGCAAAAGACTGAAAGATACAGAGAAGAAACAAGGAGCCAATCTCTCATGTCTCATATTTGATCTCAGTGAACGCACGGTGACAAAACTGATGTGAACCAACTACAGAATTCGAGTTTGTCTGTTTGTCTTCAATTCTTTTTTCACATGTTTGTGCTGAAATCACTTTTAGCCGTCCAACGTGTGATCTGCTCGGATAAAAGATCCATTGAGGTCTGAAGCAGATGTGCGAAGGTGTAAATGGATGTGCAGGTGAAGGATGAAGGTGGCTGGGTTTAGTGATGGAACTTCATCACACCCAGATGCCGTTTCCCATTGTGTGTAGGTAGAGTGCGTGAGTCGGATGCCGCCGTGATAAGTTTGAGTCCAGACCATGCACTCTCGGCTGCGTTGTGCCCGACAACCTTAGATTTAGACAGCACGATATTCATTTACTCCACCAACAGGCCATGATGTCTACAAAGGATGATTTAAACAGCTTAGGCCTTCACCTCCATTTAGTGTGCCTCCTTTGGGTCCACACTCCCATAGTTCCATCCACGCTTCCCTCGGTCTACCTCCCTGAGTCAGCAACTCATCACATTGGGCCAAAGCCAGCGTCACGTCCGGCCAATCCACTCGGACCGTTGCATTGATGCAGATCAGAGGATCATCAGTGCGGGCCTACAGGTTTCAGTGTCAGCTCACCACATTCCCCGCAGAGACAATCTATCTAATTACACAAAGGTTGCCCAGTCGCCCGGTCCTGCCACTGTGTGACCAGATGACACTCCTCTCTTCCATCTGTCCCAACCACTCAACGCCTCGTGGAACAGGAGCGGCACAGATTGTGACTCTTGTGTGACTTCACAGGCACAGCAGGCTGCGATGCTCTGCGGACCTCCGTCCCATATGACCCTTTATGCATGTGAGAATGCAAGGATTTCATGAATGCTCAATTGGATGTCACAATCTGTGAGAAATGTGTCACATTTTACCCTCTGTACAGCCGAAGCTCCGCAGATCACTTGAAGTCATGGCAGGTTGTCCACGTTCTAAATTATCTGCAGTTCTAAAGCTATACCACAATACAAGATTCAATAAATGAATCTACAAATACAATGATGTAGGTATCAAGTGTACTGTTCCATTCACAAAGACACATTATCGCATTACAGACAGGATTCATCCGTTTAGGAAATCCATACCTTCTTACTCATGGCTAAAGGTTATCAGTCTCAAAGACACGGCGAGACACTTTCCCTCCCTTCAGCTTTAGATTATCTTATGGGAAGATGTTCAAAGTGTTTCTTTTCATCAAATTCTAATGGAATACTAAGGCAGACAATGACACAATAGCAAAGTTGATCATTATCCTGATTCTACTCAATACAGAGGCCTTATCTACACAGGAAATACAAAGGATGATCCCTTCAAAGACATCCATCCTATCTCTCATCCTGTTCAGGATCACCAACAGGACGTATCCCAGGATTCACTGCAAACACTGGACACAGACAGACAAACTCATTCCCAATCACACCTATGGGTTCCTTAAAGTTTCTATGCTACCATTTGTAATATAGTAATGTATTGTATCAAAATAAGAGAATAAATCTATTTTTATTTGATTTTCTTTTTTATTTAATCAAAATCCCAATTTCTCCCTGAGCTGTACCGAGTGCTTTTCCCAAACCATAAACCCAATATTTTAATAACTATAACCTGAGATTTGCACTCCACAAAAATTGAGCTCCAACTGAATAGAGATTTTGCTGGAAAACAGAATAAATTATACTCGCAGTCAATATGTAACTGAAATATTCAGCATTTATGGTGAAGATTTAAAACGAAAAGATTTGTCTGGGAATAACATTTTGTCAGTATGTGGATAAAGAACAGAATCAGTGAGCCTCAGGTTATTTTCTGATGTATGCTGGTTAATTCTTTTGAATAAATCTTCCCCTGTAGTACTTTTGTTGTGCTTACATCTCCTCCTCCTTTATCAATTTATAAGGTAAAGGCAGAATTAATAACGCTTATGTTATCCTGATCAATGCTCATTTTTTATTTTTTTTGAACATATTCTATGTTATCGTTTTAAAAGCAAGGTGGAAAATACTTTCATTTCAAACGATGTTATGCATCATGTGGAAAACCACCGTTTGTCATTTGGAGCATCATTTTTCATGGTAGGACATAGTAATTACACTGCATGTCGTGCTCTGTGGACCCCTTTCCATTAGATTTTGTTCATTAAGAGCCTTTGCTAACATTATAATGTGCAGTCATTATTGCAGGCGTCATAAAACACACACCTCTAATGAATTAGGGTGCACTTTTCCATTAGCATTGCATATTGTTTTAGTAATTGAGTTTAATGACGTGGAAGACTTCCAAATGCGTCTTTTCACCGACGTCGGATAGGAAAACGGAAAAAACGTGCAAAGTTGCAATGTGATTGATTGGCGTAAAGTCTAAATAATTTCCAGACTTGGAGTAGCAGTTTCAAACTTTTAATGACATCTAGACATCTCGAATTTTGGAAATATGCACAACATTAAATAGTTTGTCGGATTAGAGGCATCTCTGGCTGCTCTGACCATGAGGTGACTTTGTTCATTGACAACAGTAAGAAGTATAAACTGTAGAAAAGGTCTTTTCTGAAATAAAATCTGTAAAAAATCTGTAAAATAAAATGTTTCTTTAAATATTTCAGGGCATTTTTGGGGGAAAATAGGCAAAATGGCAAAACAATGACACTTGGCAATCATGTTTTTTTATATATTTATTATACCTTTAAAATATACCCCACTATCACAGAGCGCCACAGGCCGTGTGATACCTTTGATAAGTGCACCTTATTCATAACAGTTTACGACAGGCTGCCACCATCCATCACGGTTCGGCGCCTCTCCACTGTAAGCGTTGAGCTCCGTCCGCGTCCTTTCCATTCACTCTCCTATCACTTAACTTACATAACCTTTCCAGGCCTCGGGAGGCTGCCGAGGCTGGCTGTGATGATATCAGTGCATAGGTCAAGGCGAGGTGATGAGTAATTCATGAGGCGGTTTGCAAGAAATCCTCGTCGAGAGTCATTAGTCGTCTGTCAGCCTCCGCTCACGCAGCCGTGGGAGTTAGGCGGGCAGCGTTGTGTGTCACGATGGGTCTTTCACAAACAAGACCTCTCTGTGCTCTTTAGACATTTGAGTCACAAGGAAAGGCAGTGGAGTGGTTGACGGGCGCTTGGCAATAATCACACTAGCTTTTTTTTTTTTTTTTTTTGAATGCACTCAAGTGTTCCGAACAGCTTTGATGTTAATGTGACATTTAAGACATTTAAGTGAAGTCTGCTTCGGTGTTTGGCCGCTTACTCCAGTGTAGTGTCTCATCCTGGGAGACAGCAGAGGTCAACTAATGCAACGCAACCTCATGAAGACACTGAAGATTTAGAGTGATTTCTACGGGGCGACATAGGATGACAGTTTGTCATTACAGGAAGTGGATCAGTAATCTGTTTTTGGTAATGTCTGTTAGGTCATTTATGTTTTAATAGGATTACTGAAAATGATGTCATCCATAGACAGACCGACAGATAGACAGATAGATAGATAGATAGATAGATAGATAGATAGATAGATAGATAGATAGATGAAGCAATTACTGTAGCTATTATTGTTGTTGTTTCCTTGTCTTCCAGACCAGTCAGTATATTATTAGAACAAGACAGATTTTGTCTAGACTTGCTTGGCCTTATGTGCTTTAATGAGCACCCTTCCAGTTTCTCATTGTAATCACAATCTGTTCGTCAAAACTAGAGATACTCCAAATGTGATGACGATATTTCAGACGAGGTTCACGTCACTGCAGCCACAGAGACACAGAGGGCCCAGACCAAGGATACACACGAGTCTTTTATGTTGTACTCATACATCGTCGGTGACAGAGGAACACCGTTTTTTACCGTCCTATCTAAATTATCAGCATGCTTCCGGTACGCAGCGCTGCAGACGAGAGACGCATCAAAAGCCTGATTCATACGCTGGCTGCAGACGTGGCAATTAGACACAGCTGTATCCATCTGCCACCTCGATTGCAGCACCGTGTACCATAATATCTCAATCACACAAACATACACCCAACCCCCACCCCCCCACTGTCACAGTATGATAATGTCTCTTGTTATCTTTAATTCGATCTACTGCTGCCAGGAGGAGCCATTAAAATCAACAGATTATATACACCTGGTGCGCTCACACACACACACTCCACAATGACAGCAGTTGCGTTCTTAATAGGTGGGTGGTTGTCAGCGGTATCAGTCGTCTTGCTTACGCGACGCGGGGCATTCAGGGTCCTTAAGTAAAGAAAATCTAAAATACATAAGGTGTCAACGTCTGCGGCGGATCGAGCGCCGAGCCGCTGTGGAGGGTCTCGCCGAGCCCGGCTGGGTATTTCAAATGGGCCGACTCAAAACACGAACAGCGCCCCAGATGGTTTCATATAATACTACTGAACTTATGCAGCGTTGGGTTTGGACGTGTGAAAATACGAGCGTGGTACGAGACGTGCCACTTTCATTTGCTCTGCTTTGAACGGACTTTATTGGCGCCGTCATCCTGGACAGGTGCAGCCTGATGAGCTCATCATTTCTGAGTACAGAGTGACAGCTGGCGTAAACGTGGGCGTCTGGATGGTTTACGAGATGTCATCACACAAATGGATATATTAGAATTTGTTTAATGAAAAACATTGATACTAGCAGCTTTGAGGTCTTCAGGGGCTTTTATCACTTTTCTTGTGCAGTATTTGCTCTCTGGTTGTAGATGTGTCGTATAAGCCCAAGTAAACAAAAGCATACTGCAGTATATTTACAGAATTATACTCCAAAGGAAACTTTTATGTATACATTTAATTGAGCTACACTGAACTTGAAGCTGTACTTCATGTACGTACTGTAAAAGTTGTGTTTTTTTTGTATGCGTAAGTGTACATTACACTTATGTATCTTTGAGTGCCAAGTAGTTACTAAATACTGTAAAAGTACACTAAAGGACATCAAGTACAAACACTTTGGATCCCCCAGAGTGTATTGGTGTTACTGGTACTGAGAGTACACTTACATTTCACTGTTACAGGTAGTAAAATACCTGACAGAGTAACTCACTCACAATGTTTTTGATACACAATATATAGTTACTAAAAATAAACAGTTTGGTGGGAAGATTTTCAAGATTTATGACTTGAAAGAGCCGACTACCCTTTTTTGTGTGTGTGTTGCCATGGCATTGTTGTGCGTGGTCTAGTTAGAGGCTGATTACCTGCACATCCTTGTTTCCCTTGGCCAGTTAGAGCCGTTTCCCATGGGCCTTTCACAGACTGCTGTCACTGGGCACTGATTTACTCCGCCCTCATTGTTACTACACTTAACTGCTCCACATCCAACACTTCCTGTGTTTGCCTTCTTGGGACAGGAAACCGTCTGGCCTCTGTGAGATGAAAGACCTGCCGCTGTCCCTTATCAAGGTCTCCAGAGGAGCAGGACCCAAGGGACAAAGCTCCTTCACGGACAAATGCGGAGGGGAGGGGGGGTATTTATTTAAACATTTAACAAAAAGTGTGGAAGGTGATGACTTTGTGTGACTATACCACATCAAACTGACAGCGGTTTTGCTTCCAGGGAGATGGAGTAGATCTGAGGAACTGCTTCCCCAAAGTTGTGTCTGGGGAAATCAGATAGACTCCAAAGTTTCCTGGACAGATATTACAGCAAAGCTCGGGGACTCACAGTCTCTGTTCAGACGCTTTTGGGTTGCAGAAATAGGACTGAGACCTCTGCGGCGGAAAGTTCTTGACAGGAGGAAGAACTACATTTTTATAAAACGCCAGGCGATGGTGGGTTTAGAATCAAATATGGCTGGCTTGTTTGACAGTTTCCCCAATTCATAGCAGTTTAATGTCATTATTGGTAATAAAAAAGCACTAGGTGTGCTTTTCAGTTAGAAATCCACCTGTCATCCTTACGAGCGTGTGTGGGCTGCAGCAGAAACGAGCATTGCACAGCCATTAATTGAGGCGCGGTACATTCCCCGGTGTCCCTTTGTGAAAATCTGCTGTCTGTGTACAAAGTCTCCAAAAAACAGGGCGTTAAATCAAACTGCAGAGTGAATGATTAGAGGACAAGAAATGTAAATGTACCTCTTTTTACCTCTTCATCACAGAGAGGGGGAGTCTTGTTCACTTGCATTGAGATTTTAAGACGGCAGGAAATAAAAAAAACAACAAAAGAAAACAAAATGACGCAATAAATTCAACTTCAAGTACAAATAATTGAGAAAAGTTGGTCATTCAAAATATTTTGATGTATTCTGACAACTCATTTAGCCGCTGTAGGATCTTTTTGTTGAAACACCACTCTAAATTTAATATTTTTACAGAGAATTCCCATTTTGGCCCGCAGGAATCCATCGCTCAAACATTCTCCCATCCAGACAGGCGACCTGGGCGACGACAAAAGAGTTTTTGGAGTTTTGAGGCCGTAATTAAAGTTGTCAGTAGGTGGTTCAGTGTGAGGAAAAGGATTAAGATTCCTGGTGCTGGATCTCAAACTGAGCGGACAATATGGTCCAACAAGGACGCTCCAAGCTTGTGGGACCTCGGGCTGATAGATCCATCAGTGTGACAGGTTAGTCAGCAGTGATTGCTCTCCTGGGCAGCTCCTGTGGGTTTGATGGCGGGGATCGATGTGTGGATGTGTTCCGAAAACATTCCGAAACTCTCGGTGCTTTATTGACACCCTGCCTGATGAAGAGTCAACGTCATTGTCACATCAAGGCAAACACAAATAGGATTTAGGTTTGGAGGAAAGTTGACAAACAGTCGGTGCCTCTAATTTAGAGGAAGTGAAACATATTGGAGGTTTATTCAAACCAGCTGAAACTTTTCCTTTACGCGATGGCCCTGCGTGGCTCCTCCTGGATCCACAGTGGACGCAGCAGTCTGGGAACTGAACAACAGTGCAGCCACAGAGCTGTTTACTGCTGGACCGTTTCCTGAGGAGCCTCGTCATGCAATTGTCACCGAGCGATGCAGAGGCCGCCTTGAAAGTCTTGAGTGTTTTCTTTGCTAAAATTACTCCTCCGATGCGTTGCGGATGAATAGCTTTTCAAGGTTGTCAGTCAGCTACATCACGCACAATAGTCTATATAAGAAGGAATGTGCGAGCCCATGAAAACACCCGCAGAGTCTCCCTGGGCTGATCCATACTACCGGTTTCCTTCCTCCGAAAGCTTTTAAGGATCCGTGCGAGTCGCTGAAATCACACAGACGGGAAGCAGATGAAAACACCAGCTTGCATGCAAACAAGACTTCAGGTGGTAAATTCTACATATTTACAGCATCATTTATTGTCATCAAACAGCAGATGACAGACAGAGATCTGATCCCCCATCAAACACACACACACTCCTCATTCTCACTTCACTTCTCAGGTTCTACGATTGTTGTAACACAGCGAATCTGTTTTCCAAGGACAGTGATACACCGTGTGATGATACGACGTTCACGTTAAACATCACGAGTAATCGTTTCATTGTTCGTCCTCTTCCTCTCCGTTTGATCCGTCTTTGTCCCTGAAACCTTGCTGAATATATTTTTTGCCGCCAAGGATCGGCTCCATCTGCACAGCCGCCACAGCCTCATTTCCTGGGTACATCACACAGCCGACTGATTGTGAAAGATGATGCACTCGCACCCCGCTAACAGGTTCACACAAGCCCACATGCTTAAGCCACACTGGGCTAATTCAATTTCACCGCCGTTCCGGAGGTAATAGAGTGTGCCTGTATTTGAAGTTAGACGTGGAAAAGGGGGTCGGAAAGGTGGGATTAGGAGTCGCGGTGGGTCCCCCACCCCAATGCTTGAAATGTCAAAGTGGAATATGTTGTTGTCGTTTAGAGTATTAACCACATTAGCATATCGTGTTACTGAGTGATCCCAATTTAAGATAATGAGATGAGGTGTAAAACCAAGTCTGGTCAACGCTGTGGCCAGGATTTGAATATTTCCTGAAGTATCCTGTATAAATGTATCAGCATCCACCTCATCATGTGATATACTAAAGTTTTACTCCTTCCAAATTGAAGAACACTAGTAACTCGTACCCTCAAAGCAAAAATGAACAAATTAGCCTTGTAACGCTACAAAAGTAGAACTAACAGAGACAAGAGTCATGCCAACTACAACGCTGCTAGCTTTGTAGGCTAAAAAAACTCAAGCAAAACCTCTCGCAGTTGAGGCTTTTTGTAGCGAAATGGCGCGGAAACTGGCTGAGTACGGCTACAAGAAGGCTAGAGGTAATCAACAAGACTGGCTGAATTAGAATAACATATCTGGTTAATGAAGAACTGGACAAAGTACCAAGCGTGAGCCATCCATGCTGTGTTAGCTAACTAGCTAACACAACAAGTAGCAAAATTGGGTGTTAAAGCAAACATTTGCTGCGTGTATGTTTGTCATGACGAGAGAAAGACAAAGAAGGGATGGAGGGACGGAAGAGCATAACTGTCCTCTCCTGGTGTAAATAGTTAGCTGCAGGTAGAACGGGAAAAAGTAATGCAATATATTTATTACGAAAGGTTTCTGCTTTTGACTGAATCTCTTCATCATTTCATGAGTTTTTTTTCCTCTGCCGGCTCCAAGGTGATGTAACATTGAGAAAGTCTAACAGATGTGTAATAGATGTAAAACAACCAAGGCTGCGTCGTGTAGCTTCTTTCAGCGTCCTTGAGCAATCTGCCAACTCATGTTAAGTCACTTTTAAAAGAGACGGAGTGTATGGCACTTAGAAGTGAATGCCTGAAGTCTAAATGGCCTTCAAGTAGCCTGGTGAAATAGTTTGAGTTCATTCTACAAAAAGTCCTCTTTGTATGAAACTCTCTTACATTCATCCCAAAGATGAACCGCTTGTTGTTGCACAGTGCTTAAGCTCAGAGGAACAAGCTGAAATTTCCGGAATGCACTCTACTGAGAAGAACCGAAACGGGCTTTGAGTGGACGTGGGGCCTCCACAGGATTAATCCTCTCTGTTCCCCTCATACGTTCAAATCCAGGGGCGGCGCATTTCTACCGCAAGCATCTGACTATTCACTAAAGCCACATACAAACACAACATTCATCATCTGACACAATGGAGCCTCACCGACCTGCCACGAAATTGCTTTTCGCTATGGGTCCGGCTCTGATATGAAAGGAAAACACAATCAGATTAAACATGAATGTGATCTCAAACAGATCTGAAATATCAATTGATGGCTCCAGATACGCGCAAGACTCTTTTATTGCCGTTTCCTGGTCGGTTTTGGCTCTCGGTAAACGCACACGCGCGATTTTTGTCTGTCAGAGACAATTAATTGTTCGGATTATGATTCATTTGAGGAAAAGTCGCCCGTTTAGAATCATTTCAAAGTGCATTTTCTGATTTTGCATCCCTTTCTTTCCAACGTTGACATCCTTTCTTCCATTTTGTCAGATCTCCACCGTGTGTGATGCGCGTCGACTCGTATCTATCTGATGTCTAAGTTTGACTGAGGATCTGCTAACTGGCTGTGAAAGCCCCCTTAATGATTCCAGACTGAGCTTATGGTGTTTAGTGCATCACATAAACCTTCATTATCGCTGGGTTTCCGGGGGTTTATGCTAGCAGTGTGCCGGGAGGAGACGGGGGGCTGGATATTAAATTCATTACTCTATTGAATCGGCCGGGGAACAAACACATCTCGCATAAAAGCCTAAAAAATACAGGCTGTTATCTAATTTTAGTGCTAGAACGGGTAACACGATAACACAGCAGGGCTTGGACTACGCCTTGATGAGCTCAGTGTTTTTTTTTTGGCTGTAGGTTGTTGGGTTTTTTTTTTCACTGGATCATTATGGAACGCCACTTATCACCACAAGAAGATCCAGGATGCACAGGAAACCCACCTGAGACGAGGTTTATTTTTGCTCGTCGTTCCTTAAAGGGATGGGGCGGCACCGTTTCACACACTTTCTAATTTCACACCACTTTCTCTCGCCTCCGCCTATTGAGAATTCACCAAAGTAACAAAGAGCAATATGGGAATCAAATGAGATCGCTCGTGCATAATAAACTCTGCTCTGCTGTCAGTCAACCAATGAGCTGTTTGAATTGCTCTTTCTTTCATCTGAGTTCTTTCTCTCCCTGTTGTTTTTAGACAAACTTAATATCTGCGTACATTTTTTCCCATTGTAATGGTGGTATTGGTTTGAGGTGTTTGTATGTCTGTGTGCTTAGGACATGGTGCTGCAGCTCATCTGGCAATTAGACGCAGGTGCATCTAACTGAGAACTTGTAGAGTTGGAGTGATTTTTTTTAAATTTCATATTCTTATGCTAGCATTATTTACCCATTAGAAATAAATAGTTACAGCCTTTAACCTAAAATTATATAACATTTCCCCTTTTGTGCTCAGGATAAAGTTGCAATCTGGCTTTCCATACCTGTCCATAAACGTCTTTGACTTTCCTTTAAGTGAATACAAATGACTCAAAGTCATCGGACCAAATAGGGTGAATCTGAAATGTCTAAGTTAGTGGAGACAGTGCATTGATCAGTTGAAGATCCGCTAAGTCATCAAGGCAGAGAGAGAATCTCTTTACTTGAAAAACTCATCATAGCTATAATTGTACGAATCTCCTTATTCTCCCCCATAACATTTATTTTTAGAGTCACCCTCAATTAGAATTGGCTCTCAAAAAGACGTTTAAAAGCGTTGCAATATAGAATAAAATTGGATTGAGCTGCGTGGCATTAATCACATAAATAAACCGACGAAGGAAAGGAAACCATAGAAACAGACAATGAGGTGGGGACATCCATAACACGGTGGGGCCTGTGTGTCAGTGTGTATAACAAGGCTTCAAATATTTACAGTAGAAGGGGAATATCTCTGGCTCAGTCCTGGATCTGGATCTGGATCAGGATTTGCCCCAAAACTCAGAAAACTGCACCTAAATGCAGCCTTTTTTCAGAAAAAGTATAAAATAAAGTCCAAATGTTGTAATATGTTATATAATGTTAAAGTGGACAAAGTAAAATCTGCACAAAAAATGATGATGTTATTCAATAAAATGAAGTTAAACCGTTAATTTTGTTGCAGTTTCCATTATCCATTTGGAGTGATTTTAATAATAATAAATGCAGAAAAAGTTAAGTATTTTCTTTAATCTAATTAAAGACAGAAGGATTTTTTTCTTTTTCTTTTATAAACAGCTTTAAAATATACACACTGATATCTCTTACAAGCAGCTGTGTAAGCATTACTGTACAGAAATAGGCCGTGTGAGACACATTGTACGGAGAGAGTGACAGGTCTATCGTTTACAACCGGATTAGTCATTAGGATTAGTCATGATGAGGAAGAGGCTCCACGCAGCCTGAAGCCATACATGTCACCCACTTTTTCATTTTCCTGCATGGTTGATGGGGGAGGGGTGTAGGGGGATTTACATTAAAGTCAGAGTGCAGAAAATGTATAAATAGTGGAACATTCCTAAAACATTGATTGTACACCGTGCTGTGTCGCGTCAGACACTTAACGTCAAAATCACAGATGGCTAATCTCAATATACAAACTGGATTACGTTCAGTGGATTATTACAGCTTGTAAAAAAGGCAAACATATTTCCACTACGGCGGTAAAAGTGTGATTTGCTATTGCTGTGTATTAACGTTTCTGTTTTCTGACCTTGAAGCAACAGCTGTTCATTTTACTCGCTGCTTTTAAGTTAAAGGCAGCGCAGCACATTTGCATAAACTGCTGAGCCATGCGTTGGCGCTGAAAGGTAAATGTGCACGACAAATATGAAATAAGCCATTAAAGAAAGAATAATGGACTAACACTAATCTGGGTGGTAGTGACACACACACACACACTAACAACATCAAATGCCATGTATCTGTGTGCTGCTATTGATTGCTTGCGCACACTCACTGTCCTAGCTCATAGCATAGCAACATGGGTTAATTTATCTCAAGAAAACAAAGTTGTTTTCTCGTGATAGCAGGTTAATTCATCTCAAGAAAACAAAAGTCGAACAAAAGGTTGTTTCCTCTTACTTATGATGTTCATCAGAGGAACAGATTCATATTTCATATTTATGCCTGGACTTCCTGTTCAATTGTGAATCCTCTCTGACAGTCATGACAGTGATCTTGACGGCTGAAATCAGGTTTGATCAAATGAATCAGACACCATTTTTGAGTTATCCTCATTTATCTTGTTATCTCGAGAAAACAAATATTGTTTTCTCATGATAGATTAACCCATTATCACAGGAAAACAACTTTTGTTATCTCAAGAAAACAGCATAATAAGCCCGTATAATGATAAGCAGCAAATCCACCAGTATGTGTAATAATTAGCAGTGATTTGTTTTATTGTGGTTTTATCAAGCATGTTTAAAGTAATAGCAAAATTGGACAAATTCGTTTCTGGCATTTACTAGATGAGGCAGTCATATTCTCCGATGGGCTCAACTTTCATCTGCTGTCTAAAATCTTGTGGTTTATCTGTAGGAGGCAAACATCGAGACGCATAAGTCAAACAGTGTCAGGTGGCTGCCAAAAGCTGATAAACCCATAAAATAATGTCCTCTCTGCTGAAATATCTCCTTCTAGGCAGCGATCTGATAAATTTGGTTTATGAGCGGAAGCACAGATGCCAAACGATGTAAGCGTCAGAAAAATCTACTGTTTGTGGGACATATTTTTTTTCCCTGTTGTTGTCTTAATGCGCTCCTGGTTTTGTCCTTCAGCTGTCAGTGTCTCTGCTGTGTGTATGCTAATGTGTGTATTGTTGCTGCTGTCATTTGTACACAAATATACAGTATATTCTCGCTTTATATGTGCAAATGTAACTAAAAAAGCAGTTTTAATTTGTGTTAAAGAAATTTGATCAGCATAAGGAATGAGCCACACGCTTACTAATGAGGTTATATTTCAATTAAAACATGAAAATTCCAATGTATCATGATTTTAGTACTTCAGGGTAGTTCAGCAAAAGTGGGTGGAGTCATGCTTCATTCTTGTATCAGAATTTTGCCTGTTGTGAATTCCTATTTTATCATTTAAAAGCGTTTAATTAAAATAAGTCATTTCAGCCAGAAACCTTTGTTTTTTTCTTACAGTGGAGCACCTTGGGTATTATGGCTGGCTCCTCCCCTGATGCTGCGACGGACACAACATCAATGGTAACACGCTGCTTTGGCGCCGCTTCCTCCCGACCACACGCCGATTTGGCCAAATTGAAAAGAACCACGGCGATGAAGTGACCGCAGCCACCAATCACGCTCAGCATCGGCCCGGCCCCTCATCGAGGACGCTCAGAAGGGGATGGTGTCAGTTTCAACATATGGGATCTGATGAGATAAGTCATTAGTTGAAGATGAATAAAAGCCAAAAGCACCTTTTCGGAAAACAATAGGAAATCGTGTTCACAGAAGCACAGGAGGCCTCGTGCGTTCTGTCATAATCCAGCGAAACGAAACGCAGAGCAGCTTCAAAAACAGCAGCAACAGCGTTCCATACCCTTAACGTCCTCTACAATTTGTAGGGCGGACATGCGCACAATCCTACACACCAGCAGCCTGATTTCTTTGTCTTCCATCAGATGGATCCTTTGTGTTTTATGTGTTAGAACTGAACCTGGAATGCTGCTTTAATGGAGAATTTACCTCTCTGTGTGAACAAATACCTGGCAGAACAAAGCACAGGCTGCCTGCGTGACTTCGCTGGATAATAACTGGTCTTTGTGTGAGTGTTTGTGTGTGCATGTTGTGTAGATAAACTGTATGCGTGTGTATACGTGTTGATGTGCCTGCGTGTGTAAGAATCCCTTTTCATCTGTCTCTGGAGACGTCCCTCTGTGTAATCTATCATTGGACATGTTCATTAGTCTGTGTGCGTGTGCAAGTGTGTGTGAGCGTGTATGTGTGTGTGTGATTCGTTCTCGCCAGGGAATCAACATTAAGCAGTGCATCAGTTTGCCATATGCTGAGATCAGGAAGAAGAGCATCAATTAACAGACTTTTGATCCTGAGCTTCTCTCATCTCACGAAGCAGAAGCAGGCGGTTTGAAGCTGTGTGTGCAGGCTGTGGAGGCTTACAGCACCGGGGACCACAAGCTGGAGCGCACCGGAAACCACAATCCACAAACTGGACCGCACGGGACACCCAAAAGACCAGCTGGAGATATTTTAGATTCAAACATGGCTGTACACCCTTTTATGTCCCTTTAATCAAATATTCAGTACAGTTTGTCAAATCAGATCATTTCTTTTCACCCCATCAAATGTTAGACAACATTACACAGAAGTTATGAAAGTTATGAAGTAATCCAAAGGGTAGAATAACATATAACAAATGGGATGAGAGGTTCAGAGTCATCCCATGTTTGTACAGCTCTTCATATTCATCGTTTTGCCCTAATCAATCCCCTAAAATTGACACATTGTGGCATTTCCTGTTCAATAAAAAGAAATTATAAGCATTTAAAGTCTTTGAAAAAGTCTTTCACGATCCAGTTTCAGTCATATTTTTCAGATTTTGAATGATTCTGATTTTCATTTTGTATTTTTTCCATTCGATTTTTTTCCATTTTGTTCAAAACCAAAACAACAAATCACACATTTGTGTCTGTTAAAAAATCCTCTCCACGTTTGTTTGTTGTTACATAAGGGTTGAATTGTTACAGCCGTCTCAATCTAATGAATCATGCCGGTTTATAAAGGTTATTGCTGCAGGCGGTTAAACAAGGCAATTCAACAAAGAATTAATGGAGCTAATGGAAATCTACACCCTGGTTCTGACGGGTTGATGATTTTCCCTCTGGCTGTGGTATCACGGCTCTCATCAGAGGCTTCACTTTCCCTCCTGGTACTTCATCCTCAGCACAGAAAATGACAAAACCATCCAAAATGTCATCTGCTGGGATGATACCTTTGTTGTATATCTCAGGGCTCCCAGTGGGGAAGAATCTGAGAATGCTGTGAGGTAAATCGTTCAAATTTATCATCAGCACTAGGAGTTTGAAAGTATGGACAAAATATGTTCTTATTATCCGAATTTTGTCGTTTTATGTATTTTAAATTCTCAATAATGCCTGGCACCAAAAATGAGTCATGGCAAATTCATGGCGTTTATATTTTCTACTTCAGTTCTGTTTTGCTGTGTGTAGACTTATGTGCAGTAGGTGATGTACTTTTTCCACTATGGCAAAGGTTCCAAGGATGAGAGCGGTCCATCCCTATGTCAACTGAAAACCATAACCCTTAAACCTTAAACCCTTAACTGTCACCATATTTTCTTCACTTTGCGATGGTTCTTCTGGTTTCTCTCTTATCAGCCGTAGAGAAAAATGACATCATGAGTGAAGCGTTACACCTTAGTGAGGGAAAATAAATAAAACTACTTTTTATGAGTGAACAGTATAAAATGGTTTCTAAGCAACATGTGCATAACTGAAGATAAATGAAGTGAAGTGGTTAAGATACAGTTATTCCAGGATTCCTGTATTTTTATCTCTGTCCTTGGCCTTGCAGAAGCTTCACAGTGGGGACACGGCCCCTTTAAGACAACAACATGACAGCCAATCTAGAATGAAACAGCCACGCATGAACCAAGACTCCTGGTCTAGTTTGACAAATTATATAAAATATACAGCAGGATGTTCAAAATTCTGTGATATTTGACTAAATCTCACACCATCCTTGAATATTGTGCTCATATGCCTTTAACACATGCCTGCCTTTCTATGTGAATAATAGGAACTGAAGTGTGATCAACAGTTGCCAAGGTAACACACGTTTGCTCGCATATGTGATCTGCAACTAAATTTAATCAAGGTGGATGAAATCACCGGGCTTTTATATTATAGAGTACAGTCTGCTACGCCGGGGACGGAGCTGCTTCGCTTTTATTAGCAGCATTTTGCATCAGAGGTACATATTTGATGGAGCACACACACGTGTCCAAGTACACACACACACACACATAAATAAATAC
>OMNV01006531.1:1085-15232 GCA_900303265.1 Brotula barbata
ATATGCTGAATAATATGCTGAATAATAAAATAAAATAAAATAAAATAAAATAAAATAAAATAAAATAAAATAAAATTTCATGTACATGTTGTCCATATACTACTGTGTACTATTCAATCTACTGATGCTAGCAGTAAACTGCACAGGGTGACAACAAAAGACTTCTGGTCCAGCGTATCTCTGTCTTCAAACTAGGTCAGTTATATCACTAAGTCAGTGATTCATTAAACACAGCCATACGCTTGTGTTAAAATGCCGCGTGTACTTTCACGTATCCAATAAAAGCATAAGATTTTTCCTGCTGAGAAAACGTATTTATCGAGTTGCTTAGAATCATAAAATTCATTAATTTGTTCAAAACTAATCATTGTTCACTTGTCATTGTTAAAAAAATTAGTGATACCTCATGTTAGGACTTTGACCATCTCTATGAGGACTTGAGAGTCTTTTCTAAACCAGGTCCCAGCATTGGGTTTTAGTTTCTTTCCTCCATTGTTCCACTGTCTTTGTAATTCATTAAGTTATCCCACATGTGGTTTCTATTGCACACTTGGCCGTTCCAGGAGAGAGAGAGAATCTCTCTTCGAACGACCTCTCTCAAGGTTTCTTCCTTTTTCCTTCATGTCAAGGTTTTTGATGAGTTTTTCCTTGTCTTCATCGAGAGCCTTGTGCTGGATCAGGGATCGTCCTCATGTGGGCCTGTAAAGCCCTTTGAGACACTGGATGTGATGTTGGACAACACAAACAAATTTGTCTTGACTGGTGCAGAGAGTAGCCTTTTGACTTTGTATTCATCTCCATATTGGTTTGTTCAAAAACAACCATAGTCATCATAATACGGTGGATATAATTACTGCTAGAGCTTTGGCCCGCCATAAGAGACCAGGTCAGATCTTGAGACAACTCTGAGGAAAAGCAGCATCTGTGTAGTACCTGGACCAAGAGAGCCTTCAGCCTCAACAGTAGATCTATGTTCAGCGCTGAACGCTGAAGAGGTGGAACAATGTTTTTAGATGACGAACAAAAGGTGAGAGAGGAGGGCGAAGCCAGCTGTTCCTTCAACAACGGCTGTGAAAATATTGATGTTTGACACATTTTCCTTCCGCAAAGCTGTCAATGGGAATTCCAGAGGTGGGACCGACTTTAGCAAAGCGCGAGAACGTCTCAAGTCTTGGCAACAATAGCACAGAGTTCAACCACAAAGCGCTCCACTTGGAGTGCTTTTTCAACGGTTTTTAATGAATCAGCTGTGGAGATGGCAGCTGGAAGGTTATTCCACCATGTTGGTGCAGGTGAAGGCAAAGGTTCTGGAGAGAGAGAGCGACTTCAGGCCACGTGAGGGAGTCGCCAAGCGTCAAAGGAGGGAGGAGTGTAGGGTCGGATGAGCTCATGTGTTGGTGGTCCTGTTGATTTGTCTGAAAGCGTCATGGTCTTCAACTTGATGCAGCGACTAGGAGCCGGTGTAGTGAGACGAGCAGAGGATGAACAGCTGGGTTCATCGTAAGACCAGGTAGGGGATAATTCTCCTGTAAACAGACAAGATACAGGTCAATTTACCACACAGGAAACTGACAAGTCAAGGCTTTTGAGTTGGAAACACAAGCAAGTCAAGACAGGCTAGTTTCAATCAAAGTAAGTCACAGGTTAAAGGTCAAGACATCTAGGTTTTACATGAAGTTAAAACAGGTGGGTCCCAAGACAGGTCACAGCACCGGCAAGTCACAAGTCATGAAAGGCAAGTCACAAGTCAGGTTGGAAGTCAAGACAGGCAGGTAGCACATGATGTTAAAACAGGTGAGCGCCAACACAGGTCACAGCCCAGGCAAGTCACAAGTCAAGACAGGCTAGTGTCAATCAAAGTAAATCACAAGTCAGGCCAAAGGTCAAGACACGCAGGTTTTATTAAAAACAGGTGAGTCCAACGACAGGTCACAGCACAGGCAAGTCACAAGTCCACCCAACAGTAATTCACTTGAGTCAAGTATCAAGTGAACTTAGACATGTCCAAATTCAAGTCACAAGAAAAGACAGACAAGTCAGGGATCAAGTCACCAGTCAACACAGACAAACCTCAGACAAGACTTGTGATCAGCATGGTAATGAATCTGTCCCAGGTTGGTGTAAAATACTCTAAACTCTGAGAAAAAGTAAGCTCTCCTCCATGCGACGCGGCCGTAATAACGACCTGAGCTTTTGGGGAAGTCTTCTGGATAAAGACTTGATCGAGTCGTGCCGTGCCTTACAGTAACGACCTGGCCAGGGTTCCCATCGCCTCTAATTGTTTCCAGATATGCAGTTTTGCAGAGCGGTGTAGCAGGAACCCACCCTGTCTGTCTGGAACGGCGGCCTCTCCCCGTTTGTCTGCGACGTGCAAGGTCAGACTGCAGCCTCCACCCTCGGCCCGTGTCTGTCTGTCTGTCTGTCCCCCTGTCTGTCTGTCCGCCTGTCTGTCTGCTTGCAGTCTGACCCAGATCTGTCTGAGAGCTGCGAGGCCCAGGTCTGTTATTTGTCTTTCTCGTCCAGTATCAAATGTTACGTGGATCCCAAATAAAACAGCTGCTGCTTTTTGCTTCAGATAATAATAACCCAGATACAAGAAATATTGTAGTTTTCGCAGACAAAGCAAAGACAATCGCGGACCGCGAAAAGTGCAAGAACTTCTTCCCAGAACGACAAATCTGTCTTGCGCGGTCAGAAAGGTTCTTTACCTTTTGGAATAGCTGCCAGTATGAACCTGGCGGTGGAAAATACGCTCCCATCATGCTTTTCGCAACAACACGGGAATATTCCTCCGCTGGAACAGTGGAGGCTGAATTCCTCGGCAAAGTGAGGAGGAAGTGATGGCGCGGGAAGCATCCATTGCTCACTTAGCTGTCAAACCAACAGCAGACAGTCCAATTTTCACACATTTCTCTCACCTGAGGACGCAAGCCAACAAATCCGTTTCCACTCTCAGCCGGGACAGGAAGCTCGACAGACTGTTAACACTAAAAGGTTAAGACGGCGAACTTTTAAAAATTTCTCTCCTGCTTTCTTTCCTGTCCTCATAAAGGCCAATGTACATTAATGATGTAAGCGACTCTCACTTTACACCATACACACAGTTGGAACACAGTTTACACAACAGGAGGAAGAGCCAAAACTCAACAACGTAACGTTCGCCTCAACGATTCCCACCTTGTCATATTTATTAATCGCAATACAGCTAAAAGCACCGTCGTCATCACCTTTGCGGCTTACTCTCGCATGAGATCAGCGCTATTTTTCCAGCTGTGTTCAATCCTGCTGAGTGTGTAAATCCATCAGCGGCGTGAGGAGGAGTTGATGACGCAGGAAGGAAACATTATTCAGTTAGCTGTAAAATCAGGATGACCAGCCAGGATTTCTTACAGGTCATCTAACCCATCTAAAAGTTTGACACTCGTTGTTAGATGAGAATTTAATGATTAACTTAACCTATGAGGTAAGCGCCAATGGGCCAAGTTTGAAATTTAAACAAATAAAGTGAAAGGACCTTTCCAAAGATACCCATCGTATCAGGATGCATTCTGGGGGAAATCTGTGCAAAATGATACCTAGCACATTGAGAATTAACATGATCAATGCACGAGTGTGTGCAGGTTGCACAACAAGGATGATATTAAAAGAGTGGGGTGAAAAAGTGTTGGTCCATTGAACGCGTAAAAGTGCTTCAAAATCAGTGGAAATAGCTAATGTTAGCTGGCTATCTTAAAATTGTGTTTCGTAGCGTTAGCATTAGCTAGCCAGATAACTTGAAGGAATGAAGTGGTGAGGACAGAGTATTGTAGAGAGCAACGTTTTCTGGTTATGGTGTCCATTTTTGCTGTCCTGTCCCCAGCTGTGACTGTGATTGGTTCACACTTTGCATAATTTTGGTGTCTTTGAAACATTTGGACATTTTGGCTAGAATTTAAAACATACCTTTATGAAGATGGACCACATGGTGGAGTTTCAAAGGTCAAGTACTGTACTGCAGCAAACACTGCCTTAAAAACTGTGACAGTTATGTAACAACAGGGTGATGTGTGATGCTGTGTGAATATGAGGCCTTGTCCCACGAAAGGCGGACCCTCATTTAGAGCGTCCGACGGGTAGGTGTTCTGTCACAGAGTGTCAACACGCAGCCTGTCTCTGAGGCCCGCTCTAAGAACATTTCCTTTTACCTTTTAAACGCACTTGAAGTCATTTTCCCTGAAGGATTCTCATTCTTTCTCACCTCATCTGGTTTCTGTTTCTTGCTCATGTCATCTCTCACTCTCTCTATCCATCTCATTACTTTTTTCTGAGTCTTGTACTGCCCTGTCGCCTTTTTTTCCACAGTAATCCTCCGCAGACTCTATGTTGTCCTACTTATTATATAACAACTTACCAAAAAATTAACAATTTTATTTTTTAATGAACTAATGATGAGTTACAAACTTGTGCAGAGATAAATAATCCCATTGCCACGGCTCCGAGCCAGCAGGTGTTGCGTGAACAGCGGCAGCAGAACCTCAAACCTACTAGCGAGCTACATAGTCGCAGCTCATTTGGAGTTTAAGTTAAAATGCCTTTTTATAGTGAAATGTGACACAGTGACTGTGACATGATGTTTATGTTCATTTCTTGTTGCTTTTAAAATTGAAAACCTGATATGTGTTCTCCTTGGATTACAACAAAAAGGCACTACTAGTTTGTGGCAACAATGCTAGTTTGCAGCTAGCTAGGAATGATGTCAAGCTGCCGGCAACTCTTAGTGTATTAATGCAATATACGTTAGCTATGAGAAACAGCAGCAGGTGTCCAGATGACGAGTCGGTTAATGAGTTCAGCTGTCATTATTGAGTAGATAATTAACCAAATAATACAGTAATTGACCAAACAGAATAATGAATTACAGAGATGAATATAATAATGTTCTGTATTAGCCCATAGCTGCTGTACACCTGTCAGGTTTTGTTCCACAGTAATTACTCGCTCATTATACAGATTTTTACCCAAAGAAATAAATAAATAATTTCACATTGTATATCTTTTACAGTTTATTACTAATTACAAGCTTCCACCGAGACATACACCTATTGTCGATGCTCTGCCTGTCTAGCGACTGCACAAGCTAGCAGCTACACTAATAATGGCAGCACCTTTTAACCTTTTAGCTAGCTACATACAAGTTTCAGTAAACTAGTTTTAGTAGCAGTCTCTGATATAGCATTGCTAGTTTGTAGCTAGGCTATGAGAAACAGCTACGAAAACTGTCTCGTTAAGGAGTTGTTAAGAGCATAATTTACTGAAGAGTGCGCTACGTTTTATCAACGTTTAACGTCAATAGCTAGCTTTTTCTTTACACACATAGCTGTTTGTTTTGCTCCCGTCTCGTATCAGTGTGCTTTACTGTACTTTTGCTTCTCACGGTAACTATTCCCAGGTATGTTATTCTCCTGCCTTTTGGACATGTGGTTTAGCGTGCCTGGCAGGGCGGCAGGCAGCTCTCCTGGTTGGGTTTGTTTATGCAGGTGCAGGACATTGAGAACTCACCACCCAGCCGAGTATTTTGGAGGGCCTGTTCATAGCTGCCTGCCCTGCAGTGTGAGGAGGGGCCGCCTATATGTGGCATTTAGAGGGACTGCCCACAAATGGCATTTCCTCAGGTTACTGGAAACGCGGCAGTAAATGTTTTCACACAGAATTGGAAACATCAGAGGCAGAAAGGTTTCAATGACAGGTAAAACATACTCAGATTTGGTGTTGCCGTCACATCGTGAGACACCAACATAAGCAAAGTTTAGGGCGGTTTTCTGCCGTTTCTCGTGTATGCTATTCATCCATCCATCACTCATCCACTCATTTCCATACCTGCTTAAGAAAAGACATTTCTTCACATTATCTCTGCAAACTAGGTTACATTTTTGCCCTACATTTTTTTGGGGTTATCAAGATAACTCCAATACTGGCAAATTTATGAGGTATATTTTGTACTGTACAACATTGAGTTAGATTTCGAGGTCATCAAAACAGAGTCCACAATTCACATGTTTTCATGTAAAGGTGATGTAGTAGGGGGCTGCTAGCTTACCTATTTACCTATACAAGCTTAATAAGTCACGTGGGTACATCCTCTGACCCGCTCGGACTGTGCTAATAAAGATGCTCGGGGTAATAAGTACTGTACCCTGCCTTCCTATGTGAAAGTAGTCCCATCCTAATTGGACTGTAGATCTCTACAGCCGAGATATTATATTTTATAACATTATTTTTACGACCATAGACAACCATGCAGATTGCTTGTCCTGTGTTAAAACTAGATCAACACTAAGGACAGTCCTGCCAGCTTCCACACCAAAATATAGATTGGATTTGGATGATTATGATCTGGATGTGGTGATCAGAAATGCATTGTCAAATAGGAACGATATTTAAAGGCATAGTCATCTAATTGAGATCGCAGTGATGAGGTAAAATCTAAATGCATGTTCATTACAGTAATGGAACCACAACACCTCTGCATTCAAGTAGCTACAGTATGTGTAGGTTGTATAAGTTCTGTTTAAATGACAACATTTACTTCTCTTTCACATTCAGATGTCCTCTTAGGTCCCTCCATACTATCCATGCACCATGTCACTATCACCTTATGTACCTTTAAGTGTTTTGAGTGTGTTTGAGTCCTTGTCGTACAGATACAGATGGAATCAGGCTGTATTCAGGTTAAAAACTGGCCTTTCCGACATCAGGGTCACAGTTCATAAGGCCGGAGAACAGTGATCATCAGTGGAGGCAGATTATATGTTATTGGTTCATCAACACAAACGTCAAGGAGGGAGAACAGCCTCGTCCTGCTTGGCCCATTCTGTGGTTCAAAAACGTTTCCGGGATAATGAATTCCTCTGGTTTGGTCAGCCAACTGGAGAAATGCGGAGAGATGGGAGGAGACTTACCCAGGGAGCGGGAGGAGCTGAGGTGTTTGTCCAGTCAGTGAAGGGGGCGTTCAGCCCTGTGTATTGAGGGTAATTACAGATTACTGCGCTGATAAGTGGCTTGACCAGAAATTAATGGGGGAGATCAGAAATGCAAAACAGTCAAAAATTCAATGTTTTTGTCCTTTTCACTCAGTCTTGTGGAACTTTGATAAGTCCTGGGGAATTTGGATTTTAATCAAAAGACCAGCGCGCCGACTAATTGAAGTGAATCCACGACCTGCATCAAGTCGGGTCTAACAGGCTCCTATCTGTTCCTCTTCAATTAACAACCTGCAGTGGATTTACACAGGCTCAGCGTTTATGATTTCGAAGCCTCCAGTATGTTCCACTTTAAAGCATGTGAACTTTGGCACCGGCTTAAAATGAGCACATGCTCAATGAGCCACACTGTTGATGCACCGATAGCGACACAGATGCACACCTTGAAAACACACCGAGCACACAGCGCTTCCACATCGCAGCGAACTAGGTTGAGAAATTTGAAAGAAAACAAACAGGATTCCAGAGCGGTGCGGTGTGGCGTGAGGCTGCTGGAATCGAACACAAAGAGGGGCCTGTTCGCCGCGTACAGCAGCATTCCAGCTAACAGAACAGGCTCTGGGACACTGTTGACCTAAGCTACTTTAGAATGTTTGTGCAATAGCTTTTGACCACTTGATTAAAAATATCGTTTGATGCCGAAGCGGCCGTGTCCTAGCGAGGGGCAGTTCGGGCTGGTCTGAGCAGCGCGGCGTGTTGTGGAATGAATGGAGGGCTGTGATGGAGGCCGGAGAGGTGCTCACGGAGCCGTTTGCCTGGAACACTGAGCCACAGTGGCACGATGGCTGTCCACGCTCGATTTTGTAATTGTGTACTTATTTATGTCAAGTTTACTGAATAATTGCAAGCATTTGGATAGACTGCCAACGTTTATATGATGCCAAAAACGGCTGCTTGCAGAGCACTTTCACATGTTGAAAGTAAGAAAGTCATCACAGTGATGGGTCGTCCTACTTTATCCATGTTTTTAATCCTCATCTCCTGAGGGGAAAATCACATTTTTGGCAGACCTGTGTGTTGGGCGTGTTTTTCACCCTGTGTCTGGCTACCAAATGATGATGCTAATACAGATTGCTAACAAACAAATGGTACATAGCCTTTAATGTTTAGTTACATGTGGAGCAAAAAAACACAAACATGATGGATTGTTCATTCTGAGCTCCATTAAATGCCTAAAATGATGAAATGTGAAAACCTTTTTATTACAGTTTTTATTACCTCAGATACTGTAACGGCTACAGCAACTTCATTTAGTTAGCTAGCTTCAAAAAAGTAGCGCGATCGTTATATTTTGGCCTGTAACTTTAGAAATGTATGTCACAGAATGAAAACTTTTGGACTAATCTTATGGATTTGTCATCTCCACGAGTGTGTATTCCATGCGATGCACAAAATTGTGTGTCCCTCTAGGAAGAGGTGCAATTAAATTTCACCTAGACAACATTTTATTTCCAATCCTTTGGTTTGTTGGCCGATGTGTTAAACATTGGCTCCCGAACAAACCGAGGGACATGAATGCAACCTGCTCTGCTTCCCCTTGCCCTTGAGCAAAGTTCCTAACCCCCAAATTGCTCTGGTGGGGCTGCTGAGTTGCCAACAGTAGACGACTGTGGTTGTACTGGGCAGCTGCCAAGTATGAATGTGTGTAACTTTATGTGTGTGAAGCGGGGAGCTGATGAAAGAAACCATGTGTGCTTGGCAAATATTCCCAGGATAAATTAAGGCCAAAAAGGCTCTACAGCGCCATCTAAGACTCATTTGATGTGGTACCACATTTGTGCCTTTGAGGGTCAGTTTGAACCAGTCAGGGAAGAGAAACATGGGGTGGATTTAGATGAAGGCCTTCTTGGGAATGTGGAGCTGTGTGACTGAAGTAGGTTACTTAAAATTGTGCACGGTTACATTAACGTCTGACACGTCTGACACGTCTGACACGTCTGACACGTCTGACACGTCTGACACCCCCACCGCTAACATACAGCGAGCGGGCGAACTCACGGCGAGATCGCGCCACAACGTGTCCGATTTAGACGTACATTGCACATCTTCCAACTTTCCCTCTGAAAATGAACAAATGTCCATTTAAATGTAACTATTATTTCTGCGAAACGTTTCTGTGGATCGTGTTACGATGCACCACGTCTCTGCTCCATAGATTAGCCGTTCTTCTTCCACGCTCCTGTGGAAGTGGACCGGAAATTGTCGTAGGACAAAGGACGGATTTTGACCGATAAAAAGAACAAATGTGTATTGAGAATACCAGAAGCCATTCAATGTTTGCGTTGCTTGTGGACAAAAGTATGACAAAAGTTTATGGTGACCTCAGAATGTTTTTCTGGTAGTGTCCTCCTTTGGGATCGAGCTCATCGGGGACAGGAAGTTCAGCCAGTGCATCTTCCTGTGTACACCAGACCGGATTGGAGGACCAACATCACACCAGATTTATTCCCTGAAGGTTACGTCCATTAATGTGCGCAGCAACGTAACCTCATCTCATACAGTATTGTATCATCCTCATTTGTCTCATCTCGCAAGTTGTTCTTCGCCTTCTGTCCCATATGTCATCATCGTGTCAGATCAGTTGTCTCATCTTATCTTGTCTTATCATCTCATACATTATTCGATTTGTCTATTTTGTGTTTCAAGTTGCCTTGTATTTTCTCATATCATCGATTTGTTGATCTCTTCTCATCATCTCATTTTATCTGTTCTTATCTCTTGTGATGTAATTTTGTTTTATATATTTTATTTATTTGTATTTATATCTCATCTCGTCTTATTTGACTCACCTGATCCAATCATTCTCCTACAACGAGTCAACTCAAGGTAAAATGAAAACGAAATGGAAACAAGGAGTGTGTGTGAGTATCGGGCAAAACATGACGAACATATCACAACACTGTGAGGAAACCGATGGCCTATGTGTGAGTGTACGAGTGCGTGTGTGTGTGTGTGCGTCACATCTGTTGGCGCATCTTTTACATTTGTGACAGCCTGCTGTGTTTGCTGAGCAGCTTTCACCCGAACACCACGGCTGCCCTGGCCAACAACCGCTCTTAACCTTTGACCTCTGCAGCCCCACCTGCTTGTTCAAACACACACACACTCTTCACAGCTCTGCCTCTGTTAGTTTTGTCCACCTCTGACGTCAAAGCCCTTTCGGTGGAGGTGATTAACAGGTGTAATTCAGCCGTGCTTTGGGACCAGGATGTGTCTTTACATTCCTGCTGCTGTGCACAGATAATGGAAAAATAATCTGTTAATACAGATTATTTGAATTAGTGCTCAATTTTAATCTCTGCTTTTGGAAACCAATCAAGTCCTTCGCTGACGGAAAAGAAGCCCGTCCAGAGTGGAAAATGCACCGTGATATTTAAAGTAAACAGCTCATAGTGGTACATACTGTATGTACTACCATGTATTACTGATAATACAATAGATAGTAATAATTTAGCTTCCTAATATTCTTTTTCGATCAAAGAAAGAAAGACTTGTGCATCAATCGCTTCATTTTTATGTTCACTACAAAATTTATATCTGCAATGTTTGTAACTACAACTGTGAAACACACGTAGTATAGTACGAAACAGAAATACTCCCAGTACCTTGAAAGCAGAGTAATTATAGTGTCATTTTCCCTCTTTCAGGTTTCATACAGTTTCGCACGGTTAACAGTCCGATTGCATTACTGTCAGTGTGTTGTTTAGATTACTGTCAGTGATGCAGAAAGTACCTCTTCATATTTTGCAAACGGTATTTAGTGATGTCATCCGAGTCTGATTAAACAGATGCTCGAATGTAAACACATTCCACGGAGAAGCAAATCGGGGCTCTGCTGCGTTGCATCAGTAAAAAAAAATGTAGTTGGTGGAAAATGCGCGTGTGTGTGTGTGTGTGAGGGCCCACCTGTCTGTGCATCCACTCCCACGGTGATGACCTCTTCCTTCGATGGTTTCTGCTCTGTCTTTTTGCAGGTGCATGGCTTCGAGGGTAATCGGCATCATGGGGATCCAGGATCAGATGTCATATCCCAGATCCTCTAATCCAGTAAGTGCTGAGCTGGGTAGTTTGTGTCTTCCAACCCCGCTGGGAACCTGATTAGAGACAGAACAAGATCTTCTCCTTGAAGCAAACAAAGAATTCAAAGAACTTATTCAAACTGACGTCAACGCAGCTGAAGTGGACAAAATGCAAAAAGTCGTAAACAAACTAAATGCGTGAGTACCCTGTTTAGCATAATACAGATATCATATACTCTGCAAGATCAGGTCAAACTGTGGCATATACAGGTTTGTGAACAGGTGGAATAGAAGTTATAACGTCAGTCAGTACCACCAAAAACCCCGATGGGTAGATTACAGAGAACCAGGAGGTGAATGCACCAAATTATTAATTAGATGCATATTTAATGATGATCGGTTAAGTTTCAGGTAACTCATCATATCCAAGGACAGGCATCACTCTTAAGAACTTGAACAGAAACTTGATGATGGCCAGGTGACCACGGTTACTCCAGCAGAACTCAAGACTTTGTAATCCATTAACCCGGTTACTGAAACCAGGTCAGCCATTCGCACAACATCTCTCAATGCAGATGCGAATGGCTGACCTGTTCAACATTCCTCCACAGTGCTTCAATTCCTGAAACATCTGGTCTTAGGTTGGGTTTGTTCCTTTTCTAATCTGATATCAGCTAAAGAGGACTTGGTTCCTGATTAATGAAGATATAATCCTCTGTCTTGGTGTTTGGGTCATTCTTACCCTGCTGACACAGTAACTCGTATCCCAGAGCCAAATTCCTCAAATCCCAACATGACAAACACCCACAATTTATGAGCCACAGTAATAGAAACCATGAATCAAACGGAGCAAACCCAGAGTTAAATACTTACACTACGCAACAATAACAAGAACCCGAGCCTGGCCGGGCCTTGTACCGGTGTGTACATGTGCGTCTCTGTTTGTGTGTACGTGTGTGTGTGGTCTGCCCAGCGACCACATCCTTCTAGAACAACAACAAGGCCACCTAGGAGACACACATCCCTTTCTCGGTGACCTCCCTCACTCCTTCCATCCATACCTCCATCCTCCATCCTTCTTTCCCACCAACAGCCAGGCGGTCGGGCATTATGACGTCTCTTTGCGTCGTACAAGGTCGCCGGACTTTGTCTTCCTGCATTTTTCCCTCCTGGTTACATTGCTGGCCACAAACATTCTCCTCTGTACAGGGGAGATGATTTAAAGTGAGCAAACCAGGAAGGCAAACAAGCCAAACATTTGAAAGAGGATTTGGAGAACGCCCTCTTCACGTCCATGTTCCACATGAATAAATCAACTTGGAGGCAATTTAAAGTGTAGAATCACCTCAGATCACTTCAGCTATATTTACAATTACATGCAGCACACTTAAAGTACTGGAACTGAAGCGATAAACTTAATTTTAGAGCTTGAACTTTCCAATATTTATTTTCCATTTTTTCTATTTGCCATTTTTTGATGTAAAAGTTCTTTGTGTATGATTTTTTCATTTTCTCGTGCATCTCTAGGATTTTTTCAGGAACTCGTGTCTGATCTAACAAAAAGGTGCAGACTTTTAATAACATATGAGGAAATGTCAGGAAGGCTACTGCAGCTAGGAGGACCCGGTTTGGATAAACAAGCAGAAAAACACAACAATGTCAATATGTTAATCTTATCATATTTCAGCACATTCTGATATATACCCGTTGTGGATTTACGTGACAATAAAAAAAAACAAAAAAAAAACAATTGACTGCCTTATTCAGAGTATGAGACTTGCACGCAAAAGTAGTATGTGAGAGTCGGCACAAGGAGTTCCAGGTTAACGCCTTAAAGTGACTGTATGGGATGGTAAACAGAGTATAAATGGACAGAGATGGGGACAAAGATAGGCTTTCCATTTTTAACCCAAACCGGGACAACAAATAGTGCAGTCGCGATGCAAACATATAGAAGACATTTTATAGCTGCGTGTAAAGATTGGGCCTCAGTGAAGGTACACACAAATTTACGTCTTAGCCAATATCGGAGAAGTGATGAGATTATAATAAAGGTCGGGGTGGGATTTGTTGCCCCCGCACTGTGGCCTTCGTCCTAACAACTGTCAATCGATTTCCCCTTTTAGGCTTTAAGTATGCAATAATTTTATCTGTATAATACACATAAAACGGTTGACTACATCAAATTGACAAACTGTTAGAATAGAGTTGATTTCTGTTCCTCCTCCCTGTGGTGAAGGAGCTCACCCTCTGCCCCAAACTTCAGACGAGCCGATACAATGTGAGTGACACAAATGAATGAAGAAGGATGAAACAATTGAGAATCGATGATGAATGTGGGGTGAAACTTCTAAATGTGTAATCGTTACAAATGACAACAAACAAGGTGAACACTCTCAAATGGAGAGTGAATAAACACATTTGAACAAACAATGAGTGGTAAAAAAGTTTCAATGAAAAGCATGAAACCAAAAACAATTAAATATGATAAAACATTTACGTGTCATTATCAAGGAATTAAAACATGCAAATCCCTGTACCTATATGTACCTGTATGTACCTTTATGTGCCTGTATGTACCTATATGTACCTGTATATACCTGTATGTGCCTGTATGTACCTATATGTACCTATACTGTCTGTACCTGGATGTACCTGTATGTACCTATATGTACCTATCCTGGATGTACCTGGATGTACCTATATGTGCCTGTATGTACCTATATGTACCTGGATGCACCTATATGTGCCTGTATGTACCTATATGTACCTGTATGTGCCTGTATGTACCTATATGTACCTATACTGTATGTACCTGGATGTACCTATATGTGCCTGTATGTACCTATATGTACCTGTATGTACCTATATGTACCTATCCTGGATGTACCTATATGTGCCTGTATGTACCTATATGTACCTGGATGCACCTATATGTGCCTGTATGTACCTATATGTACCTGTATGTGCCTGTATGTACCTATATGTACCTATACTGTATGTACCTATATGTACCTATACTGTCTGTACCTGGATGTACCTGTATGTACCTATATGTACCTATCCTGGATGTACCTGGATGTACCTATATGTGCCTGTATGTACCTAT
>OMNV01006534.1:9763-20597 GCA_900303265.1 Brotula barbata
TTCAGTTAAGTTATGTGCGTGGCCTGGTGGATCTGATCTGTCTGAGGGTTCCTGCAGGATTGTGGTCCTTTTGTGTCTCCAGTAAAGTAAAACGCTGGCCACTGGAGGAGGATGATCAAAGAGCGGATTGTGATGGGTTTGAGTTAGTCATGGTAGCCAAAGTGAAGTGAGTCCCCAGTGGACGCAAGAAGTTATCTCCACCGTGATAGCTTCACTGTTCCAGGCTCGGTGTGTCAGACGGAGGATATACAGTGGATTTGGATACACTCCACATCCATCAGGACATCTGCTGTTTGAACTTTAACCCGTTCTGCTATTCTATTGTCACGTCTGGAATACAGTTTACGGACTTTGAAGCATTCGAATAAGCACCCGATCTCTTTTTCACGTTACATCGTGCGTTTTTGGTGTCCTGCGACTTTGTAATACGTCGATGGTTGTACGATCGGGGGGTAGTGAAAGGGATGTGTGATTTGTTTTCAGGACATGCTTTATGTCTATAAAGGACATATGTGTCCAGGAAATATACCTATAAAGTAATAACTATCATATAATGTACGTAATTATGTTTCTTTTCTCTCTTTTAAAACCCATAATTGTCAGTTTGATGACTGCTGTCTATCGCTGTGTATATTTCAATGCACATCTGCGTGTGTGTGTCTAGATAGGTCAGTTCTTTGGTGAGGTGGACCCTGTGCTGATGATCAACTTGGTCAACACCTCCCTGTACTCCTTCAACAAGACCTACGACTACCAGTCCGTGTGTGACCCGGAGAAAGACAGCAAGGCTGCAGCAGGCCTGAGATCCGTCTACGTGGTTCGCAGCTCACTTACACAAGCTGTCACTCACACCCTCGCATCATACTTTGTGATATGATATTTACTGTACTGGATGTTATTTGTGTTTCTATTCCTAGTATACTGACGTACGAGTTGTTGTTTGTTTGTTTTTTTATAGTACAGAATAAGCAAAATAGAGCTTTTCTTTCTTTGCTAATCTGCTTATTAATGTGTTATTGTCATATGTTACTACAATATGTTATTCACAGGCCGCTTAGGTCATCAATTGTGCGAAAATTCGACTTAAACTCACTTTTAAACATGTCGTTTGAGTTGTTTAACCGTAATAACTACTTCCATCAGATAAAAATATAGATTATATAGTGTCTCTTACGACATCATAATACATCAAACCCTTTTTTTTTTTTTTTTTCACACATCCCCGCACGCCTCACGTCAGGCTTAACTCTCCACGCTTTGTTTTTTTGCTGTCTTCCTCCAGCCGACCGTAGCAGATGTGCTCAGTATCGGCTGGTGGGCCTCCAGCGCTGCATGGTGAGTCCGCAGCGCCGCTGTGCTGTTTGTGCGTTTGCATGGAAGTGGGATCGCGCGCTGTTGCGTAACGGAGCCGTCTTTATCAGCGCGGGAGGAGAGGAGTTTGTATAACTGCGATAGAAAGCAGCTTTTTCAAAAATAGAATGACTGATGGGTCCCATGACACATTCATCAGCGGTGACCCCTTCCTCAGACAGATGTGCGGCTGTTGTTAAGCAATGCTTTTGTTGCAGAATGTAAATGAGCTTAAAGAGGCGTACGGTCTCCTGACTCATTCTGAGTGACTCATTTTCCATAGGTCCATACTTCAGCAGCTCTTTTTTGGTCTCATGTTCCCCAACCTACTAGAAGCAGGTGAGCCAAACGAGCAACCGTCAGCCCCACTCTCAACGGAACGCAGAATCAAGCTACGTATCACGCGATTCTGTGCACTTTTTTATCACGACACCACTGAAAAAATCTTAAACCTCACAACACACTGATGATGTATAGAATACAACTCTCACAGCTGCACGCGTGCCCGAAACTTCCCAGGTGACCTTTGCGCATGTTGCTTGTTTCCAGTGGAATCGGCAGAGGAGGACATATCCGGTAACATGTTTAAGGAGAGCTGCATCACGGAGCAGACTCAGTACTTCTTCGACAACGACGAGAGATCCTACGCAGGCGTCCTGGACTGTGGGAATTGTTCCAGGTGTGTGTGTGTGTCTCTGCTGCTGGTGTGAGATTTTCCTGCCTGTTACCTTCCCGGATTACGGCGCGTCCTCGGGTTTACGGGTCTTAAAGAGCTGGTTGGCGATGGCCTCAGTTCCCTGGTTTCTCTCTGTTTCTGTTCTCCAGCTGTTTTCTGATGAGCACACGTTACCTTGATCTGTTGGAGATCAGAATTACAACAGGAAGCGCACGATCCGTCTCATCTGTTTTTCCTCCTGCAGCTCCTGGCTGCGTTTCAGCCTCATTGATACAAATATCCATGAACCTCTGCACATTTGTTTCACTCTAACTCTTTTTTTTTTGTTTTTTGTTTTTCTTTTTCTTTCGTCGACTTAAAGTGTTTAGACTATTTCCAAAAATGAGACTTCACTGAGTGTTATGAGCCCCGTGTGCCTGCTGCTTTACTCCACAACGTTAGCGCCCGGGGACACAGAAACTTTCACGACGGCCATAAAAAGTGTGTGTCTGTGCGTGTGTGTGAATCCATACGAGCGTGTGTATGTATGCTTCTGTGAATCTGCTCCTTTGTACCGCTCATTGATTGCGGCTGCTTTGTTTGTTTGTTTGTCGTAGGATGTATCGAGCCGAGAAGCTGCCAAACACCAATCTGGTGTTCTTAATCACCGACGCCAAAGCGACGTGTCTGTCGTGCGATCCCAGACCGCTACGGCAGGCTGAACAACCGTGTATCCTTTGCCCTGAGGCGTCCGTGTTTCCTCTCAGGCCCTCCTCCGTACGTCTCTCACACGCCGCTGAAACGCCGAACGCGAGCGCACACGCCTCAGGAGCGTGCCGTTATTACAGGTGAACAGTAATCCAGATGCACGGCAGATGAGAGCTGCTCTCGTGTTATCCCCCCCCCCAGATTAGATTTTCTTTGTTTAAGCTCATCTGGGCCGCATGCTGCCATCAGGTTGATGGCAGCATGGTTAAGGTTAGGAGCAGATGTGCGTTTGCGAGCGCATGTCCATGTGTGCATGTGCGCAGAGACAATCTGTCGGACAGATGTGCCTCAAATTCAGCTTCCTGCTGGTGTAACGGTTAAGGTGTCATCATCGGAGGACACCGGGGGGTCACAAAAGAGGCCTTCAGTTGCTAATGAGAACATCCTCCCACACACAAGCAGACAACTGTACACACACACACACACACACACACACACATGCTGTACGCCCACATCCTACTGTAACATTGCGAAGATAAATTTCACTAAAAATAGTGTGTTTACGTTAGCAGGACATTTTTGTCAAGCTAGGACAAAATGACCTCGAAAATAAGGCTTGACCTCGTAAACTATCTTGTAAATTTACTCCAAGGACTTCTGCCCTGCTGATTTTTTTTATTTTTTTAATGAAATCTTGGTAACTCGTTTAATAACAGGAGATGGCCGTAAAATTGATTCATGTGCCCTCCTCGTGGACACACACACACACACACACACACACAATCACGCACAGACAGGAAATGACAAAACTCACGCTGAAGGTTGCCGAGCATAATTAACAGTCGGTCCGTCGTTTAATGACGTCTATTAAAAGTCTTAAATACACACCGGTGATGGTGGCGTTTTCCTCAGCGTGTCTGCTCAGCCGAAGGCCCGGATCCATGCGAGCTGGCTCAGAACCCCAGATACCGGAAAGGACCAGACGTGTGCTTCGACAACAATGAAAACGTAAGCCTCGGCCCTCACACACACACACACACACACACACACACACACGCGCGCCCGCGTGCCGACGTTATTACAAGAAACAGCTCCGTTAGCGACGCTTTGCTATTGGCGCCTATCTGCTCTGTCTGGTCCTCATCAGCGTTATGCGTTCCGTATACACGCGTAGCATCGCCGCCTGCTCTTCCTCTCTCTGAACTGTCCTGTATCCATTCATCTGATTGTATTTACCCAATTTCCACAAGATTCATTTTGCATGTTTTGGTTTTTTTTTGTCACTGCTTTGTGTTTCTCTGTCTTTATATTCTCTCTCTCTCTTTCTCTCCCTCTCTCTCCCGCTCATTCTGCATCATTGTCCTTTTTTATGATTTTTTTTCTTCCATGCCGTCCCTCCTGTCCGTCTCGGCAGGATGAGCCCTTGTGTCCGATCAGCGGAGGTAATGGGTTGCGATCCGCCTCGTTTCTGTTGGTACTGGCTCTGAACTCCGGGTTAGTCTCACCGTATCATTTTATAAATCATTGATCTGACGCTGCTCACTGACTCTACTGTTTCCATTTTTTAGTACCTGAATGCAATAACCATGAAACGGTTTGATGTCAGTCATCAAAATATGCAGAAAGATAAAAAAGAAAGTCTTCTTGTGATAGCGGCTGAAGTCGGTCTGATCTATTTTTACACGTTATGTAGCATGTTTTACAGCACATTTAAAGCCTTCTACAAGCTTTTTTTTTTTTTTAGCCGGACAGACAAAGAGCAGGTAAGTTCAGACAGATTCAGTTACATTAAGTCTAAAAACCTTTATTTATACAGCACATTAAAAGCATACAAGAAGAGCTGCACAACACAAAGACAGAGGAAGACGCAGCCAACAACAAGAGAAGAAATGTTATATGAGGACATTTTAAGTCCCGGCTTTAGAGCAGACATGGATTTGGTGTGTTTGATGCAGGAAACGACATCGGCAAAGACACGATGGCCCTTTAAGCTGCAGCTGAGATCAGCCAAAAGTGACTGGTTTGAACACCTCGGTGACCTAGGGGCCATAAATGATTTAAAAACAAGAACTAAAACCTTAATATAAATTCTATACCGGACTGGCAGGCGATGAAGGGGAGGCTTAAACCGGGGTGATGTGATCCCTCTTCTATGTGGCTGTGAAGTGTTGGACAAGCTGCAGTCTCCTCCGTTCTGCAGCACTGATTGATACTCATGCACAGGGAACTGCAAAAGTCTAGACGGGGTGAGAGGATGAGGATGAGGATGAGGATGAGGATGGAATGAGTGTTTTTTACCAGGTCAAGATTTTTTCCCTTCAGTTTTATGTACGCTGATCGATAGTTGGGATCGTTTGGTAAGAACACAAATACATTGACTGGGACAAAAGAGAATTGTTTGGGACTATTTTTGGATTTCTTGCTTTGTTTTCGTTGGAGGACTTTGCGGTCCAGCCAGCTTTTAATGGTCGTTAAACTTTGAGACTGAGATAAAGCAGTGCGTCATCCACATAACAGATAAGGTGACCTAATGGTGGCTTGTAAACTGAGAAAAGCACGGGCTCCGACACGGTCCCCCGAGGGACACCACAGCTGATGACAGCAGCAGGGAAGAAACCATTAGCAGCAGTGACTGTAAAGATCCTGTTTTTGGTTCTTTTGCCCCCTTTACCAGGCCGGTCTCTGTGCTTTAATGTGCTTTAAAACTGAGATGGAAAAGTTCCAGAGTAACATGATACGTCAGAGAGGAAGATATCAGGGTGGGGTGGTGGGGGGGGTGTTGGCTTCTTGTGAGCTACGATATCCTCTAAGGTGGGAAGAGGGATGGAGTCAGACAGAGGTGGTCTACATGTTGGAAGGATTTGAAGGTGTGATATTAGATCTGATGGTTTAGGTCTTGTTTTTTAAAGAATTTCACGAGTTCTGCAGGATTCAGGGGTCGTGTGAGTGTGTGTGTGTGTGCATGGAGGGGGGGGTGTGATTTGGGAACGTCCAAGCAGAGAGCAGAGATTCTTTCCTCTTCCATTATTCTACATGCTAGCAAAACACCTAGCACACAAAACTCCACGAATTTATCTCGGCAACCTTTTCACTCAGCGTCGCTTTCTGATCAGCGGCATGTAAAGCGTGCGTGTGTTTCTTCCTCACGTTCCCGGTCATATCATTTTCTGCATTCCTTCGTATTGAAAGAAGGCCACCGAAGTTCACCCGCAGTACATTCGGGCAAACCCGGCGACACAATGGAGCCTGGTAGAGAAATGACGGGCTGGACCGCAGCATCACTGTCCAGCTTTGAACAGTTAATAAGATGTCCAAATATTTTGGAAGAAGAATCCCTATATGTTTGCGGGCTCAGCCTTTCATTGTGTTCCTAAGGCATACATCACGCGCACAACAGCCCGCTAATTGTGGCGAGAGTGGATCGGGAAGTGAAGAAAAGGGGGATGAATGGCCGAGGAAGTAGCCGGGCAGCGTAGAAAGAATCGAGTCGCGGCCCTCTTCCCCTTCCCATCTGTTCGATTACTTTTGGCTGAGCTCTTCATAAGAGGGCAGTTTATGTCTGAGCCAGTCCATTTTGTCACTGGGGTAAACAGAGGAAGCTCCACATGGGTTTCCTGCCCTTTGAGCACAGACGACTCCCACCTCCTTCGCCAAGGCTCAGCGCAGGCACGGATTTCCTGATTCCTCCCATCAAACAGAAACGAGCGCCGCGGCGTACGCGCGTGCGCATTCATGTCAAAATACGTCGCAGTTGTGAATGTTGGAGGCATAGAGGAAGAATACTGGTCTTGGTCCTGGTCTTGGTCTGATTTGTTGACGCCTGATGTGTCCAACAGGAGGATGATTCTGACTGCGGAGGCGGGACCTGCCTGAGCCCTCGTCTCTGGCCGACGCTCGGGCTCCAACTGCTGCTGCTGCTCATCGCATCCTTGCAACTCTCGTGACCCCGCACACACACTCACGCACACACACAAACACCACACGCACACGCACACGCACAAGTTGTCATCTCACGTCACCGGAGTCCAGAAGACACACTATTCACGTCATCCTGTCGGGGACGCGTGCCGAATATTTGCCAACGAGACATTTTTCTTTTCTTTTTTTTCTTCTTCTTCTTCTTCTTCTTTTTGCTGACACCTGATCAGCAAGATCATCGCTGACATCACTGATTTATGAATTTTACTGCCAGTATCTCGGAGGCGGTTTTCGTTCTCCAATGCCAAAGGGTGCTCATTCATTTCCTCCTTGTCGCTTTCAAAATAAGAGGCGCGTCGACTGTGCTCCTCCTTCACTTCTACGACGTTCGTCTTAAAACGATCCTATGGTGCGAGAGCAAGAGCTAACCAAACCCTTTAATTCTGCCTCATCGGTTTGTCGAGTTTATTTGTGCGAAGTCGTCTCACTATGCCAACCGAATACAGAATATATACTCAACGACTGTATCTACACTGACAGCACTGATTTGTGTGGTTGTTGATTGAAATCGTTGCTTATGATATCTATTGCATATGGATCATTATGCTGTATTCATCCATCGTTTGAGCAATCAGTGTCAATATGGAGAAAATCATTCTGTTGGAGTATTTTTTTTTTCGTTTATGTGTTCTTTTTTTCTGTTTTTTATACTCATTATCTAACATTCAGTGACTAGCTAGGTGTTGTATTGTAGCAGCATGAGCTCAGTAAAGAGCTAAAGACAACACCGGTACTCTGACACCAAAGCTCCATACGGTACCAATGACCAGATATATACAGGAAGTACAAATCTACAGCTCAGTTGAAGTCAATTATTCAACTTTTGGACGTTTCTCAATACTCGAGGCACGTTCGGTTAAAAAAAACAAAAACAATGTTGCTATACCCGACGCGGGACGTGCTGCTGTGGTGAACACAGAACCCATCCTGAAGCAGCTTAGGTCAAAAAAAACCCCAAAAAAATAAATAATCCCAACATGTTTGTAGCTTTGGTTGTCTATGATTTGATGCATAGAATTCCCAGTGCCTGCGTAGTAGCTCGAACAGTCTGATATCTGAACGAAGCGGAGTTGTGTTCTTATCACGCATTAATGCTCATAAGCAGACACAGAGTGGCCGTCGGGATCATTTTCTGAACTGGGTCACCTCTGCTGCGGTCGAGTCCAATTTGTGTGGCCCAGACACTATTAGAACCGGAGATTAATTTCAATTTTGGAGCTGGAATTTCCAATTTCCTTCCACGAACAAAACAACGCTAAATCACACTTGAGCTCGCATTCCAACGCCGCTCTTTATAGTCCTGCTTCTGTCCCCTCTCTGGAACGCCAGACTCAGGAGCCAAGATGACTCGTGAATGAGATCAGCATATCAAAACGACCGTCTTTGTTTCTCGCCGTTCTCCTCCTTATGCTCGTTTCCTCTTTGTGTTGCTCTATAAGTGCTGTGAAGCAGCCGCCGAAGGCTCCGTGCTGAAACCGCTGCAGTGTCATTGGATGAGCTTGTTCTGTGTTTGAATGCTGTCTGTGCCCACGGTCGGCGTCAAGGCCTGCTGGAGTGAACTTCTGATTCGGCTGTGACCGACGCTTATTTTTACACGGCTTTAGTTTGTCAGAACGGATTAAAGATGAGTTCTCTCCACCATGTCTCCATGGTGACCTCCGGGTGTTGGGTGTCCCGGTTATGCCTGTCTATCGGAGTCACGTGTTGACTTGCGTTCTACCCTGGGGGCCGCGTGTCTATGTGCAGGCATGTGCGTGTTCCTCCAATATCTGATTGTGCTTTAATACTGTACATGAATTACTCTTTTTGTGGAACTTGAACTAGCTTGAAAAAAAACAAAACAAAAACAACTTTTTGTATACATTTGTACACTAATATTTACTGTATAAAAGAGGAAAAAGTGGAAAGAAAAATATTTATAATGTGTTGATTATTGTGTAAATATGATATATTCACATTAAAAGTGTTGTATTGTTATGACATCGGGCGTTTCCCTTTATTCTGCTACTCTCTCTCTCTCTCTCTTGCTCTCTCTCTCTCTCTCTCTCTTCTATACTCTTACATGTAGCATCCACGTGTATGCCACATTCTCTTTCAAATAACCATGAAGTACTTATATCCTGTTTGCTCAGGTTCCCCTCTTCCTTCCTCCTGGCCTACACACACACACACACACACGTGCACACACCGGCACGTCTCGCGCTCGCAGATCTTCCTCCCGACGACACCGTGCTCCCATCCCGGTGTTTCCACTTTTCCGCGATGCCTCTGCAAAGCGACTCTCGTTGGGCCCCGTTACATAACGCCGTCTCCACGTGTGTGTCCTTTTTACGAGATGTTGTTTTGTTTATCTGGCGGCGATCTGAGAATCGATCCGTTGAGAGCGCAGAGTCTGAGGAAGTTTGTTTTTCTTGGAGATGCGTCAGGCTGTGAGTGAGGTCTCTGTAAGTGTCACACATAGCCACGAGCTAGAGGGGAGGAGGTAAGAGGATACCCCTGTAAAGGAGGATGAGGTCGTAGCCTTTAACATGCCTGGCTTAAGGAGTTACAGACACGCGGAGAAACATCTCTTTTCAGTTTGTACGGACGACGGTAACGCGATATACCTCTGGAGGTTAAAACCATCCTAACAAGAGAACAATTGAACTCCACTTAAAATAAAACACCCGTCGTCCAAGGACTGATTTATAACCACGTTTTTATTCAGTCGTTGTTGTTTTTTCCAGCTGTTTGTGAACTTTTTCGCGTCTTTTCTTTTATTTCCGAGAAGCCGTTTGGGTAAAACCGTGGAATTTTCTTTCTTTCTTTCTTTTTTTTTTTTTAAAACCTGTCGTGTGATAGATTGCCCTTTTAGAGTTATTCTTCTATTCCCTGGAAAGTTTGCTGCAGTTGCTGCGGTATCGTTTTAATGTCAAACAGAACAGTGACTCATGCAAAGAGGCATTTTCATTCGAGTTAAAAAGTGGATCGGGCTTATTTTTTAAAACCTCCTGCGAGTCATTTCCAAACACTTTTTTTCTCCAGTGATCCCACATTCATTCCTAAACTGCAAAAAAAAAAAAAATCCTCATTTCTTTTTACCAGGGAGGAATCATCTGGTCCAACACCCTCAAAAATAGAGCGGAGTGACGCATTGGGGGGGGAATAAGTCAGATTGTCCGATTGGATCTAATCCAGAGCAGCAACTGAAGGCTGTGACACGCCAGATTACCACGAGTTCTTCCGAATCCAGCCTTCGATTGGTAAACCTCCGTAAAGTTCATGAACACGGTGTCGATCGTCCTGTCACATCCTGTTGCGTGTATTTATATCAACGCGTGCTATTTTTGATTTCACAAAATTTATTTAGCTTCCACCCCCTCCCCCCGAGTCGCCGCAGCCTCAGGGGTCGCGTCACTCCGGGGTCAATCAACTCACGTCCGAGTAAACTTCCCTGAATCTGGCAACTATAACGCTGTTGACGTGAACTGCAGCATTTTTTAATTGCCACGTTTGTTTCCAGATGAGCCAAAATAAGAACTCTTCCTGTCAGCGATGCAGAAAGGTCACCATCTGTCCCCGACCCTGAAACGCAGCGGGACAAAGCCACCGAGGTCGCCGAGGCCCTGACGTCAAAACGCCAACCCCCGTGCGTAAAGCACCTCGCTCCGCGTCACGCTCGGGGTTCGTCTGGTGTGTGTGTACGGCGCAGATAGTTTCCAATAAGTTGTTAATTACGGTAAAGAATAACAAATTTGCTCCTGATTTCTCTTTTTTTTTTTCCTGCGATTGTTTTAAGCATTCTGGCGCACGATCTGACCGACCCCCGCCCGTTTGGCAACCGAGCGGGCCAAAGCAAATCTGAAAATGTATTTGTGAAGTGTTATTTTTACCAGGTGTGGTGTGTCTATCTGTGTGTGTGTGTGTGAGAGAGAGAGAGAGAGAGAGATGTGGAGTTGTTCTCTCTGAAGTTGTTAAAAGAACTGAACGCGCTCGGCAAAGCCAAACAGGAAATGGCGTAGCCCTCTCCAAAGCTATAAACATGACCACAAACACTTGTTTATGTTAACGCGGTCTCTCCCCCCTCTCTCTCTGCGTGTGTGTGTGTGTGTGTGAGAGAGCATGCCGTGCACGCGTGTGTCAGTGTGTGCACGCTCTTTATGA
>OMNV01006551.1:1030-62298 GCA_900303265.1 Brotula barbata
CCCCCCACACCACATAATCTCGCACTATCTCTTGTGCTTACTCAACTCACTCGCCAAGACTCAAGGGTGCATGAAGGACACACACCTCTCTTCCTGTGCTCTTCAGTCTTTCCTCCTTTCTGTCCATCGTTAACTATCTCTAACATCTCTCCCTCTCCTTCTCTCTCTCTCGCTCATGAAGAAACACACACACACACAATCTGTGTTTTTCTCATTAAGTCCACAGTAAATCAGATCACGCCTCCTTGCAATAAATTACAGACCTGGGAACAGGGCGTGGGTGTGTGTGTGTGTGTGGGGGGGCCATACATGAGGAGGAGGAGGAGGAGGAGGAGAGCAGAGTTGGATTGTAGCGATGTCACGATGCAGGGATGAAGCGGTTCCCTGTGATAAATGAGTGATGGGACATGAGAGAGTTAAATCATGCACATGTAGAAACATGACAAACGCGCACACACGCGCGCAAACACACACACACGCACGCACGCAGTGAGGAGACACGCACTAATAACCCCACAGCATCAGCACCTTCCACTGTCCAAGGCGGTGGGAAACCTACGCACACCCGAGGGATCAAATGGCCCATTTCAAGCCCGAACCCCATTCAAAGTCAGGCGTGTGTGTGTGCAGTCATGAGGTCAAAGTGATCAAGCTACCAACTGAATGACATTTTGATTCACTCATTTGTCCTACAAGTAAAAAGGGCGAACAAAAAGATAAAAGAGTGACTCAGAGTGGTCACAGGAAGTGGAGCGCACGCACTGAAAAGCTGTTAAAATTACACTTACACTTATGTAGCCCGAACATCTAAAAACGTTCAATATTCAAATAAATCTAGCCACAACGTCATCAGCATGTATTATCACAGGCCCCTGATTAAATGGCCGATGAGGACAAACACTTGAGCTGACAAGCCTGATCGTGATGGCTGGACAAATAATCAATGCAGTTCAAAACAAGGCTGCTGATGACTTTATGAACCAACAAACAAACTAATCAAGCAGATGTGGCATCACAGACAGGGCTATGGTTTCAGTGGGATGGGTTGTATATGTGTGTTAAGGTGCCAGATGTTCTTTTCATTTACACAGACAGGTTTTTGTTGACTATTTATTGAAGTGTGTCCAAAAGATAGATGGGCAAGTTAAAAAAATCAATTTCAGGGAAAAAGGTTTGAAAATCAAGAGTGCATTTAAAATTTTAGCAAAGAAAAATCCCAGACAGACAAACATCTTATAAAGTTAAAGATTTTGACGCGAGGCCTTTAATTCAGAGTAATTTAGAGTCACATTGTCTGAGATTATAAAGTCACAAATTTGCCAGAAAAAGAAAATCTTAAAAATAAGTCATTCACACACAGACTACTGAAAGCATGTGAATACTAGTAAAAGCACGGACACACACACAACTAAAAACCTGGTACCTTGGTAGTATGCCTGCGCTTTGTGTGTGAATGACACAAATTTTTTTCACAAATCTGCAATTTTATAATCACAGAGCACTGCGTTTTTCTTCCTTTTTTACCAACAGTAGCCCTAATCGCTTTTGTAGAATCCATATTGACACAACACATTAAAAAAACAAAGTTATTGATAAAATAAACAATCAAGAAAGAGTAATTGATCTTCTTCAAGTGTGCAGAAGTTAGCAATTAGCTTAGCTTAGTACCGCGTCAGGCGCAGTCTTTGCATTTACCAACACCAAATAACTGATCATGTGGTATTTTAATGAATGATTTTTGTGTATCTAAAGAAATTAATGACATTCCTTGTTTTAACAGAGCGGGAGATTCAAAACACCAACAAAAGTAGGCAGACAAACAGAAGTGTTTTGTCTATTCACTCTAGTGTGTGCGTATTGATCCTTGTGTTCCTGTTTGACCTTCATTTCTTTCTATCCATTCTTGTTATCTCTAATTAAGACACTTTGTCTCCTACTTGCACACCTGAGGCCCAACATGATGGACAGACCAACATGCGCAGATGTGCAGCAAACACACACAGATTCATCAAACCATTCAACCACTGGATGTTTGGTTAGCTTCCTGCCTAACACAAGAACAAAACAATTTGAGGGACCCCATGGTTACATCAATGCTGTGTTCCCTCCAGTCACAACACCACCACCCCCTTTCCACTAATGCTGTCACCCACAAAGCACACACACACACACACACACACACACACACACTCTCCATTCACAATGATGAATAATGCATTTAGTGTTGCCTGTAATTGACCCTGTGCATTAGCATAACAGCTATGTCTGCATGCTGGAAGGCTGACATGACACAGTGGTAAAAACAATAATATATTCCGCGCGCATGTGTGTGTGCGTGTGTGTGTGTGTGTGTACATGAGAGAGTTAGAAACCATTTTTCTTTTATCCTGCGGCAGCCGTTTCATAAGAGTGTAGACATCACAAAACTCTCTGATTCCACTTTTCTGCCCACCTGTTCTGATCTCTGTCTGCACTTACTTAGAGACGCATACATCTGACACATATGAGCAGAAAATAACAGGTATGCCCACACACACCACTTCATTTTCAACATTTCTCTTTCTACTGTTGGAATTCAACACCTGACTGGGTCCAGGTCTAACTTATTAAAATAACAGTTTAGTTCAGTCTATAAAAAGTCTTTTGTCTACTTAACTTTGTGTTTACATGCAGGAAAAAAAATAATATTTTTAAAAAATACATGTATTACATTGAATATACACTATAAATAAACAAAATACAATAATAGCCTTTAATTAAATGTGATCAAATCATTTTCAATACAGTATCCATGAAAGTCATAGCGTGTTGTGTCGCAACAACACGTTAAGCAGTATAATCACTACGAAAAGAGCCAACAGAAACAAAACTGCTCCAACCTGGACTGACTCATGTGTGTATGTAAATCTGTGTTTGGGTCTTTCAATGTGTTTTGGTTACTGTGGTGAGTGGGTGCACATACAAAGACTGAATATTTCCCTTTCACCGCACAACGGACAAGGCACCGAAGGCATTACACATTCGTGTGCATGCGCACAAACACATCCCATTCTAGCACCCCTCTTTAATCTTACAGCACCATCTATTATTCAGTGACGGCAGGTGGGAGGGGCTCTGTAAAGGACTAGTAAGGGCAGGGTTGAATTGAGCATGACTATGGGGGGGTCTATTTGTATCTATGTGTATATGGGGGTTGGTGATTTAAAAAAAGAAAAGACTCAACCCCCAACCTGGTGCACATTTTCACACCGGTCCAATGAATGGCAATTTGTAGCCAACCGCGATGATGGAGGAGACAAAGACAGCCAAGGGAAACGAAGATGCCCCCACCCCCCCATAAAAATCAGCTGGGTGGATGGAGTCAATATGGAACGTTCCTGATGACATACTGGACAGACTCAAGTTATTCATTCATTTCATTTCAAAGGTCACGCATCAATAAAAGAGTCCTAAGATTACCAAAAATCAAAGTGTGGATGCTAAACCTGCCGTGGTCCTCACCAGGACAGATAAGACTTACTTAGATACAGAAGGCTAATCTAAGGTTTATTACCACTAGTAATTGCTGGGATTGCATCAAGCAGCATGTGTTGTTTTGAAATAGTAATGCAAAAACATTGTGATTCACAATAAAATATGCTAAAATGAAATAATTAAGGATTGGGATATCATACACCCCTAATTTTTTGTAAAAATAGTTTAAAAAATAGATTAAACATACGCTAAATTAGACTAATGCTGAAAAATAGCTTTCATCTTCATCTCGTGAAAACAATTTAACTAGAGAACTCAGCAGAGGAGCCACTCGTTGCTCTTTTTGAGAGAACTAAAATGATACTATCCACTCCCACACCCACATCCTCCTCCAGCTCGTCTCTGTCTAGCATGAAAACAACCTGCAAACAACATTGGTATGAATGTCAGGCTGGGGATCCGATCAGTAAACAGAGGAGCGTACACCGAGGCTGGAGGAGAGAGGAGACAGCAGGATGAGCAATCTGGGATGGATTCATCCAGACTGAGTGTCCAGGGATCTGCCTTCATGAAGGATTTGAAACTGGGATTGGGAAGGACGTGGCTGTGCTGGAGAAAGCGATCGCAACCTGTTTGACTCATTATAAGTCAAGACATTCCCGCAAACTAAATACCTACACTGATTACACTACAGAAAACAGTTTGTGTAAAGCCAAGCAGAAACGAGGCTCTATTCTGCTGATCCCAGTCTCTCATTCACATACAGAGCTGACTGATCTGAGGCTGATTCACTCTCTGCTGTTATATCACACAGGTCTTAACTTACAGGTTATATTCAGCGGGATTTTGTCCACCATTTCCAGTTTGAGAAATTATGGAGGATGATAATACCAGTGCCATGTCACATGGAGGAACAATAATGTGTGCTGGGATACTTTTGTAGGTGTGTCAAAGTGTAAACTGTGCATTAATACAGAATACTATAGAATGCATAATACGGTGAGCTGCAGGCTAACAGTCACACATCACCTAAACCTGGGAATTCCTGTGATTCCACATGCAGCATCGCACCAGCAGTGGACCGCATTCACACACAGTTTGGGGCTGAATGAGAACCACTCATGGTCTCGGAGTGACAGAGAAGAACAGAAAGAACACAGGGAAGAGGGGAAAAGGTTGAGATAGAAATATGCCTACATAGACGTGGAGGTTCTATGAAATAACGCTCAAGAGAGTGACAGAGTGAAAATGAGAAGAGGGAGAGAGTTGCTCTCTTTCCATCAGCAGTGCTGTGATCGATATCAGCGTCTGACAGGGCAGCACTCCAGCTTTTACCGTAAATCACTTGCTATTATGATGGAACCTCTAAATCACACACACAATAACTGATCTGCAAACATACAGACACACATACATCCACATAGAGCACATACACAGGCAGTCAAAGCAAACTTCCGCACAAACCAGCATAAAACGTTATTGATGTCCGATGAGAACATTCCCAAAACTCAGGCAACAAAATGAGCACGGAAGTATGGGTGTGTATCCATCGGGACCATCATCAGCAACCCCCGTTAAAACACCGCTGTAGGCGGTGTGTGAAACTATCCTGACATATAATGACTTCAGTAAAATCTGCAGAGAATCATGTGCTGCTCCTATGGATCTTTTCAACAGAAACGGCAATGTAAAATTCATTCGATAAAAATAACTGAAGCCACCTTCATGTTCAAAAAACAATATCGACAGCTACCACGGCAACATGACTCAAGTAAATGAAGAAATGAGATTATGAACTAAAGCTAAATCAAGCATAGACAGCATTTGCTTCATGATATGGTTGAATAATTATCTGAAATTATTGAAATGTGACATCACAAATAAAAACATTTATAAGTGACAGACAAACAGGAATAATAATGTAATACTCACTGATTCAGTTGTACATCCAAGATGAACTGTCTACCAAAAGCGTCAACTTGGAAGCTTGCTTGGGCTACATGGTTCACCTAAAAGGGTAGAGAAGAGATACTTGTCGCTAATATTTATCATCATCATCATCATCACCATCATGGAATGGTCCATTGTCATGTGGATGGATCAAATCTCATCTATGCCAATTAAAACCTCCCTCGTCTTTGACTGAATCCAATTGCTTCAAAATGAATAAAGAATGCATCAAGCCTATTTTGTTGACTCGTGTTTTTAAACATGTTGTTTTAGAAAAAGCCATATCTGACTAAAAATTCTTCATGTCTCATACATACAAAGAAGTACTATGGAAACAAATATTATCTGATATTATAACGCTGGAAAAATAGTGTCAGTCACAGACACACACACCATTGAACGCACGCACGTACCACTAAAAGCACAGCTCAAGTGTACACACGTGTATAACCTCTCACATTCACATGATCACACTGTGTCATTCACACACACGCACACATTTTTTATGGCAGAGTGCATGCCTTCAGTATGCAGGGGCTTTCATTGGTGTGTGTGAGAGAATTTGCAACTTTATAATCTCAGATGATTTTTTTTTTTTTTAATTTTTAATTTTACTTATATTGGCCGAAATGCGACACCATAAAGTCACATGTAAGAAAACACAGGACATTATCATTGTGAAGACTCCGTGATGCGTGCAATGAGCGGACAAGCAGACAGCTACGTAGGTAACAGCCAGGTATCCTGGTTTATTCCAGGATAACTAGAGCTACAGATACCAGATTTTAAATCCTTTTAGCATTTGATTTATTTAGAGCTTTCAGGATGTTGAGATGACTTCTTCAAATATGACAAACTGTTTATACGAAAAATGACCTACCCTACCTTTAAAACCAGGACATTGATAAATTTGCCCACTGATATTAAACAATGTGATGTTTTTTACCTGAAGACTGGTTTATGTTTATTGTCCTAGCAGCAGTGGAATGAAGACTCGCACACACAGCTTTTTCCCTGACTACATGTGTAATGTGTGATTGATTTTGCTGCAGAGGGGTCTGATTCATCCCTGGGCACACATGGTACGCGCTTTATTACACACCCCAGGGTCAACGAGAACTGCCTACAATCATTCCTGTGCAGGGAGTCCAGGGGAGTCCCAGAGCCAAGCTGTAATACAGCTCACCCACCCCCAGGCCACCTCCATTACACACCGGACACAAGGCAAGGGGAGGAGTTGTGTGTATGTGTGAGTGTGTGTGTGTGTGTGCATGTCTGTTTGAGGAGCTGCCCCGGTGTTCACCCAAGGATAACCTTAGACCATGATGTCCCCAGTGACCACAGACTCTATTGTTAATAAGTGTGCGTTTGTGTGTGACCATTGCATATATGAGGGGGGTGCACGTGTGTCAGGCTGCACAAAGGGCAGTCCCTTTCCATGGCACACTTCAGATGAAATCTAATTTGGCAGATTGAATCCATGCGAGGACCTACCAGTAATTGTGTTTAACGAAAGCACATCCCAGTCCGACTGAGCCGGGCCAACACTCTGAGCCCACCGCTGACTCCTCCTCCATTGATTTCCTAATTAGAACAGGCTTGACTTTCCACTCATGGTTTTGAAAATATGACTGTAAGTGCTATCACTGCACCGCACACAGACAGGCGGGCCAACAAACTGACAAACTAGCCAGACTCGCACTGATTCCACTTGAGGCATTTGTTTTTCACCAAAACAACACTACTACTCCGCTGAACTCCCCGCCGCTCGTTCACTCCTGTAGCTATTTGTGTGTGAGCCGAAAATAGGCAACGCAACAGAAGCCTATAAATAGCATCCTGTGTGTCACATATTTTTAGAGCAGTTTGACAGATTAATTTTAACCCTATAAGATAAAAAAAAGGCAAAATCAATCAAACTTTGTGTGACATCACAGCTGACTGCAGGCCAGCTTCGAATCCCCGGAAAATCAAGGGAGAGGAGTAGAAATTCAGATCAAAATGCCATCATGTTTAGATGTACATTATGCAGTTTAAAGATAACTTTGAGAATGTAACTGACTCACTCAAAAAATATAAATATTCTCTTGACCGTTAAATCTGGATTCATTTATTTTTACCAGTTGCAGAGAATCGAAATGACACAGACATCTTCGGTTTGACATAACATCAGTCCAGCAACTAAAGGATTTTGTGTAGAAAGTAGAAACAAATATATTATTCACTTGCTCTTCTAAATGCTTTAAATTCCACTGCACAGAAAACCCCTCCAAATGAAAATGATAAAAAAAAAAAAAAAAAAAACCCCAAACATTTTATTTGACGGCAGATGGTTCCTGTTAGCTTGTTTAGCCATCAGGCTCCTGCTCTGTCTGCGGCGTGAGAAAGACAAAGGGTTAACACCTCCCTGCTGCCACCATCTGTAGTCCTCTCTGAGCCCTGAAAAGGCCGGCCTACACGCGTCTGAACCGCACAATTTAAAAACACATGACAGCTTTGCACAATGCTAATTGACTCATTCCTTGAAATGAACCCAGCAGAAACCCGGCTTTAGTGTGCAGTTACACTCATGATGATTATGACTGCACCTGTATCTGTCATTACACACAAGGCCAAACAGCTCTGACTGACCATGCCAAACAATATTGTTGTGCTTGGGGGGGTTTGATAACTCTGGTAGATTTCTGTGCAACTGTCACAGATGTTATGGTTGATCACTTGCAAACACATTAAAAAACAATTCTAAGACATAGGAGATCAACGTTATCTACTAGTCCACTGTGTTTTATTTGGCTACAGCCACATTCCGTAAGATAACAGATATGTACTCATATCTTAACCCCCCCCCAAGAAATATATGAAGTTTTTGGAACTGAGGATTAAAAAAATGGACTTCAATATTCTATCCACCCCAGTCCTGCCTCTCCAGCCCCTCCCACCTGAGAACATGAGACATGATTGGCTATTCAAGCAGCGATTCCGGGAGCAGATGATATTGAGATTTCAGCAGTAGGAGGTGCTACAGAGACATGAGTTTTGTAAGAGAAAAAATTATTTAAAGATTCCTCTTGCTGGATGATGATGACAATTTCAGAAACCTCCACAAAGATTTGATTACGTCAGCCCTATTCAGACGGTATTGATTTTATCGCTGTGCAGATCTCTGCGAAAAAATACCAAATTGACAAATTGTCGACCGTTTTTCCATAATTTGACACTGCTGATCCTCGGATAATGTAAATACAATATGAATCAGCATCTTCAAGGAGGCCCGAAATTAATCTAGGAAATCTTGCTGCTTTCTAAGTATCTTAGTAATGAGCACAAACTATCGTCGTTGTATTTGGCAGAATGGAAATGTCACTGTCAGACTTGGGGGAGAAGAAAGTGGACAGAGGAGGGACTGAATAAGTGCAAGGATATAAAAGACAATTCCACCAATCAGACTCCCTTTTTGATTCCAAGCCCTTGTGAATGACTGGATGCTACCATACGATGAAGATGATACCATACCATTGAATTTCTATAACCCCATCAATTGATTACAATAAACATGCTACTATCTGTCTGGACAGTTGTATTCATGTAGAAAACGGTGATTATGATGTTTTGGAAAATGGAAGCAGATGAGATTTCACTTAATTATTAATTATCGGGCTTAGCATCAGTGGTAGAGCGAGTGGATTATTATTGGATATGTTGATGAATGACGGTATCATGACCCATATAACACCAGCAGACAGAATCTAATTATCCAGTGATGCCTCCTCCTGCCCAAATGTTTCCAGTCTAACTACGTTGGTTGTGAAGGAATCATTAATGCTCGTTCTGAGGACAAGAGAGGAGGAGGTAGAGGAGGTGGAGGAGGGGATGAATCAACCCATACATAAAAGGCAGGTACCTGTGCGGATCCGGGTCTGGCTGTGATCCTGGTGCTGAGCTCGTCGTGTGTGATCTGGCTGTGGTTGTGTCTGCTGTAGAGCAGGCGGACGGGCACCGTGTCCTCCTTCCCGACGAACCTGCCTGCATCACGAAGCGCCTTCAAGCCCGACAAGGCGTCTCCTGCACACAGGAAAACACAGATTTCATTACCGTCAGCCCGCCACACACACACACACACACACACACGTATACGCAAACACGCACGCGCCCTCACCACAAACAACACATTCGATTATCGATTAGTCCAATTTCCTTTCCAAACATTAAGGTGGCATATTATAGAGGCTGATCGTAAAATATCCAATCTGTGATCCATTATCACAGCGGTCCTGTTGACAAACACTGATTAGCGTCGCTGTGTTGTGTTTACGCAGTAACATCTCGAATAGCTTTGGTTACCGTCTCTGTCATCGGGGCTGCTCTGGTGACCGACGCGCATCAATCCGTAGACGCACAAAAGGTAAATCCACCATCGCGGTCGCATCATCAGCATCATTGCCCCCCCACCGCTCTCTCACTCTCCCTCTCCGTCTCTCCCTCTGTCTCTCTTTCTTTCTGTCTCTTGTTGGAGGAAAGGGAAATTATAAAACAATGCGGTATTCCGGCTGCAGGCGTGCGGGTCCTGCCTTGGTTCGGGGAGCTTGGAGCCCGGGCCGATCGTCAGTCTCTCCGGTTGAGGGCCATCCTTGCTTAGTGGGAACGCAGAGCGCGTCTGAGTAGACCGAGACCCCGCGGATCAGCACGGAGGAGAGAAAGGGAGAGAGAGAGTGACCGAGAGAGAGAGAGAGAGGGTGGGAGGGAGAAAGGAGGAGGAAGGGATGGAGAGGAGAGGGCCGGGGACACCTCCTTAAAACACATCACCATCCAGCGTCTCACTGCAGAAACGCCTAATGCATAAATATGAGCGGCGGAGATGGGGTGGAGAAAAGATGCGGGCCGGCCAACGTCAGACCGGATTGATACCCAAACCCGCCTCCTCCCCGTCCATCCATGCGAAATGACTGCAGGAGCTTCATTCCTCCCAAATTCAGCCTTCATTATCGCCGTGAGTCACTCCGTCATCTGTCCAAACGGCTCTGGCAGCTTTTGCCATTGATGTCCCCGTGATGAGCTTCTGTTGTGCCACATCAACAAAGGAGAACATGTTCAGACAAACACAAATCTAAATAAATATTTAGACGAGCCGGATCAGCACGAAGAGGTTTCTCTCATTTCTCATTATATTTGATCGCAGAACCTTTAAACTGACAGTCATTCACTTTTAGTTGTTGCTGTTTCTTTTTAAAATCAACATTTTCCACATTTTTTGGCCAAACAAATTAGGCTGATTTGCAGTTTTCGCACACATCACAGTATAGGATTTATCATAAATTGTTTGTGCTGGTATTCCCAGGAAAATGATGACGTCCTGTGTCACATGACAATGTTGTTGACTTTTAGTGATGTATAAGGAAGTGTTTCGATGACTACTCAGGATAAGAGTACCCATGTTTTGGTAAGCAAACAAGACAAGGAAAAGGGAGAAAACTGTGGACGAATCAAACTCGTAGTCAGCTTGACTCCAACCAGCATCTCAAAACTACTCGAGTTTCACACACACTCAAGCACACAACGTGATCTGTTGTAGCGCCGAATTAAAAGATATACTCGAAAATCATTCACAATCACTCACAATTAGCGATTTCAGATGGGACACTTATTCTGGAACCACAGCATTGGCACTGTTCTAAAAGGTGTTCTAAAATTTTGTTATACTTTCCTGCATTTACATGCTTCCTAATTAACATGTTATATTTCCCATAGTCACTGAGCCATTTAAAGAGTCATTAAAATCTTTAATTCTGTGCATGCTCGAGGAACCACTGCAAATTCAGAAGTGGCATGTCTATCACCACCACAAATAAAGGACAGTTAGAACATTATACTTACTTCAGCGAAGCAGACGGTTGTACATTTTCTGGTGTAGACACCGATATGGGTCTAGGAGAACAAGGCAACAACACTAATGCCATAAATGCAGGTAAAAGGAAGACACTATCATACCAACGCCTCACAGAGACCATTGTCATGAAAAGTGCATATAGCTAAAATGTCATTTTTAATGTCAACTATGCCACATCAAACCTAAGGTTCATTCAGATTAAAATACAGGACAGTGAGTCACCATGTCTCTGATAAGAGGCCAAATAAGAGGCCTTCAAGTGGGAATGAAATGTATGTAGACATGTTCTGTAGACATGAGGAAAAAAAATTCTATCATAGAATCAAAGCATGCAGAAGAATGCTACAGCACTACGTTCGACCAAAAATGTATCCAAACCGGCAAACAAAGCTGATTAAGAGGGGACTCTGTGCAATTTCGATGACACATCAGAAGAATTAGAGAAGATCAAAGGAGACGACGTTTGCCAACATATAATGTAAAATACTGGTGATACAACATACTGTATGTGTATGATTGGTTATCAGCAACGACATTATTGTTTGAATCGTGAATTCAATAAATAATTCAAGAATTAATTACGCTGATTCAGTTGTACATGTAAAGAAATGTTCTCATGAATTCATCATTTAATCCTGAAATGTTTGTTCAGAGACAGGAATGATTGAGTCAAAGAAGTTACAGGAATTGCACCATCACTTCGATTACTGGAACTGGCGTAGCACAAGTGGGTTCACGTCTCAAGAAGACGAGACAAGTAAGGAGTCACGCCTGGCAGATTTAGGATTTTAGTGCCTCTACAGCTAGCAACATTTCGACCATCTGATACGGATTTACTTGTGAAAGGAAAAACCAAATATGGGGTTGTGAAACAAATATTACAGGACACGTCTCACATTTGCAATGAATGTGGAGTTTGCATAAAACTCATTCATCCCGAGATTAAACCCTATTTAAGTGTTGTATTATCATCTTATCTGAGCTTTTGCTACACATTGGAGCAATCGATTAATTTGATCAGTTCACTGTTGACTAGTCAGCCCTGTATTATATGGAATGCCTATTAATTATTGCTTATTGAGTTTTGTATTGAGTTAGTTAATCCACAACCATCACAAAGAAATTCGGGATTATGAAGCTTTGTGACGATGGAGATAAAGACTGCATCAAGAGGGGTGAAAAATGTTACCATGGATGTCCCTGTCATTGATAGAATTTTTGTTTTTCCATTTTTAACAATAGAGACTGTTTATAAACATTCAAATATCCTCCAAAAATACATTTTCTTCTTATTCTTATAAAATGAGAAATGTGACATGCCAAGAGAATGTAGATACCTTTATTGTTCACACTAAATTAAAAATGTTTAGCTCTTTCAAGTTTTATATTTTGCTGTTTTGGGCACATAAAATGCACAGTACAATACTCCTACTGCTAATAATCTGAAATGATTAAAATTCTCTCATGACATTAAATAAGATACAAAACCGTCTGCATTCTTTCAGTCAGAACGTCTTAAAATTTGTTGAGCTGCCGAGTCGAGGGAACACCAGGTGGTACGGTTCTGATAGTGGTACGTTCATAAAATTCAAGTTTATCCATGCAAATCATACAACCATTTCTCAGTTTTCAAATCCCAGAAATTCCAAGTCCATGTCATCACTAGACTGAAAAAGCTGCCAGAGCATCTGTGTGGAGTTATCAGGGACATCATTTGGTTTATCCTGGTCGTGACATACTGGCTGCGTGTCCACTTTCATTCTTTTGTGTTTGTAAACTCTGACTTTTCTCTGTAAGAACTGGGCTGTAGAGAAGCTTTGTGTGGAAATATTTCCTACTTCCCTTTCCGTGACGCTTGTGGCTTCTGTGGGCAACAGGCTTTGGTCCTTGTTAGCCTTGTTCAGTGAACAATCCGGGTTGTTGTGAAACACATCCTGTTGATCTGAGACAACATCAAGGCATCTGGAGGGAGATTCATTCTGTGCGTCAACACTTTGAAAATCTGAGGTTGAATTGTTCGTGTCTGCATGAGTTCTATGACCCACTGGTGCGACCTGATAAACTCCAGATGGATTTGCTGAAGAAGAGGCAAGATGCTCACATCTAGAAGGGATTGTTTCTGTCACGGGCTGCTGCATTTGATCCGGTTCAGTTTTAGCATTGCAAGAAGCCACCGAGTCCTGCCTGGATGGCTGTTTACATGTAAGGGATTTGCATTTGGATCGGCTTAAGCTTGTGACACGAACTGAGTTCCACCTGTTGCTGTCATCTCTGTGAATAAAAGGGGACAAACCAGAGACTGGACGGCTTTTTAAAGAGTGTCCTGAATTGAACTCCTCGCTTTCAACAGCAGCTCGGTGGGCAGGTTTCTCTTCCTTAATAGTTTGTGTAGCTTCAACACTTCCCAAGTGCTTTGGACCAATTTCCCCATGTGGTTCCATAGGGTTCACAGCAGAGGATATGCTGAACTTTGGTCTAATGCAATCAGATTAAAAAATAAGTTAGACATGAGGTAGTAGAAAACAGGAAAATAACAGAGTACACCTAAGCATGTCAAAAGCAACCACAAGTCTTCTCTTAATATTGAAGATTCTTTTCCATGTTTCAATTACCTGTTAACTTTTTTTGTTTTGATGTGGACAAAGTTGCGGCGCAGCGTTGAGACCAGTCTGTCCACCACCAGGTACTCAGCGCTTCTCGAGAAAGCCTTGTGACGTTCACTCTGTAGATGCTGAGGTTACACAGTCGATAGTTACCCATGTCTCGCAGATGCTCAAGAGCGCGTTTCTTTATATCGCAAGCGCCCGAATACAAGAATACTGGTGGCACATATTAAACCACTCAGTGAGTGAATAACAGGGAAATTACTGAGCAACCAAGCATTATCACAGCTTAAATCAAATCAAACGTGAGCGTAGTTTCCATTAAAGTGAGCACAGCACAAACTAGATTGAGGTTAACTCAATAAGCATCTGACAGAGTGCTTGATGCTTTTAAATGTTTTTTTCTTTCTATAAGAGGATCATTTGTTTGATTCAGTTCATCATTCATACATCAGAATCCCAGGTCTGCCTAAAATTGGAAAAAAAGCTTCACTGCAATATTCTAAATTTTTGTGATAATATTGCAATATTTATAAAACAAGAAGGAATTTAAAATGCATCCAAATAAACAATTGCCCATACCATATGAAGTTTTAACCTGCCAATATACTGTAATCTTACTTTGGAGGCACTGCCATGTCAATCATTCACGTTCTGTTCACCCTCTGACACTCATCAAGTTATTATTCGTACGCACATTTCTAATGAAAATTTTCACCAAGAATGCAAAAATCCAAAACAACCCCAAATAACTTAAAGTAAAAAGGAGCATCAGAAATAATTTCTCCTTAAAGTTAATAAAAAAGCATATAAGAAACACCTGAAATAATAAACAAAAATGAAATTATAAAAATGTAAAAATAAAGAAGCTCTCTAGCCTTGTTACCATCAGTTACACCAACAAAGCAGAGCTGACAAATTGACACTTGATTTTGTCAAACATCATCCTTGCAGCACCCAAAATATTTCCCTACAAATGAGGATTATATCATTATTACAAGGCAACATGTTTTTGGTCATTTGAATCGCTTCACCAGCTTGTAAAACCAGCAGCAGAATGATGACCCGTATTAGAGGGGTTCATGACAGCAATATTTTTTTGAATCGTGTTGGTGTTGGTATAAGTGAAATTAACAATGACACTGTTGCCCAATGTAACTTATGAGTCTTCCATTTGTATCCCAGGCTTAATGAGAAATAAAAATTACTGAGCCTCATAAGTCTCACACTAACCAAAGACACGAATCTCAATCACAAACTCAATATGCGTGTAGGCAAACTTCACACACTTGAAAACTCACCATTGTCAACTGGTCGTATTTGAGCATGCAGCACTCGCAGTAGCCACCACGTTTCTTGTCTCGGCTCTTCCTCATTCGACCCTGAGCTTGTTCTTCACTGGCTGAGGGTCTTGCACCTCTGATCCCCAAGGAACATGCGGGTTAACAAGTGGCATTGGAACGAAGACAGTTTATATTTTTAAGTGTTTTGCCAATACATATTTCATGATAATTAACATTTTATTAACATTGTATCCTGGAGATCCAATGGTAAAAAGCCTTGCTGTTGTACCTGTGTCCCTTCTGTTTGTTCCCAGGAGGATCTTTGTCCTCTACACAGAAAGGGCTACCAGGAGGAACCGTCTTGAGATTGAACTCAGGCATGTTTGGCATAGTGAGGTAGATAGGACGATAATGTCTACGAAAATAAAGTCAGCAGATGTAAAAAAATGCAAGGACGGTAAGTGGGAGCTTCTTTTAATCCACCCACTCTCACCTGCTTGAATCCTCAACCTTTATGAAAGGTTTACTGATCCTCCCACCTGCAGAAAAATGGAAGTATGGCATTAAAATTATGCAACAGAGCAGCCAGAACACCAGACAACATTTGAGGATGAAAACAAAACAATTACTACAGAAGCTTAGAAACTTCAGGTTCTATTTACCTTTGCACTTCTGAAAGCCTTGCTTTACTGCAGAAGTTGATTTGGCCTAAAAACAGTGATAAAATCAAAAACAAAATGCATAAAATAAGGACGTCAACAATTAGCAGTTCAATGAATACATTTCGAAAATGTACACGTACACTTGTTTTTCTCACAGTGGTTACAGGACAGTGGCTGGGCAAAGCCTTTTTCTTCTTTTCCACATATGCTATTACATCTGAAAGAAGGACAAATGAACTAAAATCTGTCACAATTTCAACCAGAGAGCAAAATCAAACCGTACATGAAATGTGCAATGTGAGAAAATGTACATTTAAAATGGATAAATTATAGAACCTACCGTCGATGTAGAGGATTTTAACACCCCATTCCAGAGCATTAGACAGAATCTTGTTCATTTGTAATCTCTCCTAAAAACAAACCACAGCCTCTTAACACACAAATACTACTGTATTTAAAGACGTTTCACGCTGGTAAAATGCCACATGATTTGAATATTGAATATTCATGCTGCAATTTTCTGCATGAAAAGCATGCGGTGCAGAATTTCACATTCTTGTCTTCCAATTTCACATCTAATGAAACAAAAGTTGTGTTTTATTGTTTGACAGAAAATGCTCGACCACGTCATCGCTGGGGAATCACTAAGTATTCAGATTTTTTTCTTGCCACACGACTGGCTGTTCCACCGTGCTGTGCAAGCTTCCATTATAACAGACAAAATATATTTTTATGAATTTCTGTGCAAATAATCTACATGGTGTGAAACGGCCTTCAGAAGTAAACTCATCAGTGATGATTCAACAAACCTGCACTTTCACTACTCGCTCCACCAAAGACTTCCCTCGACTACTGGTAAACTGCAAAGCAGCAGACAAAAACGTGGATGTCAAAAAATTGCTGTCATAAACTTTAATTTGGGGAAAAAAAGTATCTAGACAGAAGGAGCCAATGAGAGAAATGACTCATACATGCACTGCTGCGGATCAAACAGTAATGAACTCACAGTGTCTGTTTGGCCAGGATTCCTGCTTTTGGCATCGTATCTGTGGCTCACAGGCTGATGAGACTTTGAGTGCGTGTAAGGTGAACTCTGTCCAGACTCGGGGCTGGGGACGGGGGAGTCCTGTCTGAGGCACTGCACATATTTGGCTTCCCTCTTGTTGGACACCAGATATCTAATCTCCTTACTGAAGAACTTCTCAACAGTCTGGGGGACAGATGAGAGAAAAGTGAGAGGTTTCAGGTACAAAGGTATCACTTACCAATCTCTTCCAGAGTTAAGTGCAACGAACAGTGTATGTGAACAGTGGCACAGTATCATAATGAACATGCGGTGTAGGATTAAATCAAGTCCGACTCTAACACAATGCTTATAGAAATATTCAGTCTACACTAAGCGCAGGATGAAGCAGGACAAGATCAGCCTGTTAAATTCTGCAGTACTATTGAGGACAGAAATATGTGCAACACGAACAGAAACAGAACACAACAATCTTGGTGAAATTATCACCTGTTAAAAAGGCTACGCAAGCTAAAGTGTACGAGTCTGGGTTAAACAAAACATACCAAGACAATGGCAAAAAATGTTAACACAAGGGAGAAAACTGTAGATGCCCAAGTCAACAGAAAAAAATAATGGCAGAAACTTGACATCTTTTAGAAGAAGAAGGGTACTTTATTGATCCCTAGGGGAAATTAATTCCCTGCATTTTCACCCATCCTCAAGTGAGGAGCTGTGGGCAGCCAACACATGGACATGCAAACACACACACAACAGCGCCCGGGGACCAACTCCAGACCTTCTACCTTGCCTTGGCCAACAGCAAAAGTGATTAACCTAACACAAGTGTTTTTGTGGGGGAAACCCACTTAAGACACGGGGAGAACATGCAAACTCCACACAGAAAGGTGCAGAGATCGACCCCAGGATTCGAACCCAATACTTTCTTGCTGTGAGACAACAGTGCTAACCACTACTGAGAAATTGGTCTGGGCACAAGATATAGCTGTATAACTCGCTACATATATGTTGTGTTGAACGTGAGCATAATTGAAAGTATTTTAGACAAAAAACATGTTTACATTGTTGTTAAAATTTAAAGAATTTTACATTACTGTGGACAACAAAAGAAAAATCAGGTGTGAATGGGATTTCATCTCACCCCTCCCAGGTCCTTGAGGTCATTCTCCAGTGCCTCTGCTTTTCTGTTTGATGGCAGGTCCAGGTAAAACACTTTCCCAGTAAAAGGTTTGGCGTTTGCAGGATAGGACACGTGTGATGCTGGTCTAACCTGCCTCAGAATTGTCTTGTCAATAGCTTCAACTTCTTCTCCTAAAACACAAGTGTCAGCATCAGAAGATGACAGAGGGAGAGTTTGTGTTCAAAACCTACCGGATCACTTATCCTCCTATTCCACTGGAATTTTGCATTAAGATGTAGTAAAAAGCCCAGTTTCCAAAATACTACATATATAGTTTATAGAAAGAGTTACTGTTTAAATTTGGATTTTGTTTTGTTTTTATTGTGAGAAGGCTTAATATGCATGGTATGAGTGCTGAGTTTCTAAAGTGAAGGGCCCATTAAATTCATCCAAAATACTTTAAACAAAACTGAACTGCCTGCCTTTAAGTACACTCAAACAGCAGTTCATTTACAAGTGCTTCAGGGGTTCCACCTTCTGTTTTCGGATAATTTACCACCTAAAAATTTAAATATTCTGCGGTTGCATCTTGAAACAAATTTAGATGAATTACGAAATCCCCTTTGGTCAATGAATAGCTGTGATACCTCACGAAAGCAGAAGTGCTCAAACTGAGTGAATGAAGAAACAAACTTCCAATATCTATGAAGAGCTGTACCTTGTAAACTGGGACCGTGTTGCCTCGGGACGCGTCTAGGTTTCATTTTATTCTCCTTCATCGAGAAAACCGACGTTTCCGTCTGCAGTGCATCAGTGTACCTCGGACACTATGAAAGGCCAAGCAGCTCAAATATGACTACGCTCCTCCGCTCTGCCCATGTAAACAAAAAATCAAGTTGTTTACAAACTAGCCAATAAAAGCAAAGCGTGTGAAACATTAATTCAAGAGTTACAGTGTCACTCCAGTAGACGGTAACTTTCACCGTGCTTACCCTTCAGTCAAACTGATAACTTTCCGGTTAGCTTTTCCGCTCATGTTGCCTTATTTACAAAAATGACGGTCACAAACAGCACCACAGCTTTCCTCGACGCTTCGCTACCGCGGCCTCTCCATTGGCCGTCGGGTTACACAGCTGGCCAAGCCAGCTGTAATCAAATTTGAATGTTGATAAATGTTGAGAAACTGTAACGTCTCTTTCCCGCTTTAAATCCAGTGTTACGAGTAATATGTTGCCAAACTTGTTTGAGTTCTGTTCAGGAAACCGCCGCCATTGAGTGCTAAATATTACAAGTATTAACAGTTAAAGTTACAGAGAAAATGATCAACTTAAACCATTTAACTTGTACATTTTAGCTTGTTCTGTCAGCCTTCGGTGATATATTTTCATTTTTAAAAATGCATATGACGTACATTAAGATGCTAATAATTAGTGCTCTTTTACTTTATTTCTTCAAATCTGGCAACCTAAAATTGGGGAAACGCTTCCTTTGTTCGGATTTTAAGTGTCAGTGCTTTCATAATCGAAACAAAAAGATCCTAAAATGCATGTGTATTTCCTTATATTAATTTATTTGATATATGTGTATCTGGGTTTTCTTGCAGCTCGCGTGGGATAAAATTTAAGACTTCGCAAGAATCTGCTCTGCTGAAATCAATATTACAAGACAACTTTATTATGTACAAAATAAACAAGGACAATATTACACGTAGTCAGCATGGATAATATCAATTAACATCACGGCAGACTGACAAGCCGAATAAACCCTAAATATCAAAAAGAAGTGATAACAAACTTGGATATAGTTCGTTTTATAAGGTTGTCACCGTTTAACTGGTGACATCTGCTGGCCAATTTATTTAGAAGCATTTGTTTATTCTGATATATTTGACAATTGACAACGTCGTCTCGATAGTGAATTTAACAGCACAAAAAACGATTTTCGTACCAGATTATTTCATTTGTTTGTAATTTTATTTATTTTTGCTCGGATTTTATGAATCATTAAAAAAAAGAGCATAATTTAATGAGAACGCAAAAAGAAACGATTACTTACAAAGTAATTGTAATGTGTATTTTTAAAATAAACATCAGTTTATTAAATGTTAATTATTTTCTTTCAAGAGTCATTTTTTCGCGAATTTCTTATGTAACGTGTGACACTGTCACTGACATTGTGGTTAATAAAGTTTAACCAAAAACTCGAGCTAGCAGTTAGCCATGCCGGGATCGCTCACGTGCAGGAGATTCCTTACCAGTACATTAAAGGATTTAATAACATTTGTTGCTGGCACTGTCGAGAGCACAATCGTACAAACGTAGAGGAATGCGTGTGTTCACGGGGGATTTTGTCGAGGCTGAGGTGTTTTAGCAGGTAGGAACTTAACCAATAAGCTTTATTAGCTGGGGGGGTCCTTCCTTTTTAAAACGTCACACCACTTGATAATAGTTACACAATACAGACTGTTGTCATATCTAATCTTCTACAGATACATATAACGTAAAGATGAAATGTAACCTAAAATTGAGCCCTGTCTCTGTTATTGAAGATATCATGAGTGGTCAAAGTTCTGCTGTAGTAGCCACTGGTGGTATTACTCCACTTCAACAGATGTTGGCGTCCTGTTCTGGGGCCATCCTCACGTCTCTGTTAGGTGAATGTACACCCTACACACACAAACACTGCAATATAACGATATTTAATTCTGAAAATCGTCAAATATGAAAGACACAATTGGTTTAGATTAGTACATCGATTAGTGACGCATTTAGGCGATCCAGAACCATGCGAGTAAACATAATTTACTTCGTGTTAACATTTTGTGCAATTCACTACTTTACAGTTTAAACGTCCAAATGGATCATCAGTTTGGTGTTTGTCATCAAACACTGCACACATTTACTAAATTGAGGGGGGCCATAGCAAGAAAGTCAAAAACTAATGTTGACTTCATGCTGCTTTCAGTGACACCTTTGGATGTTGTGAAGATCAGACTGCAAGCACAGCAACATCCCTTCCCTCATGGTAAAAATGAATGACACTGGTGAAGCATTGTGTATTGTATTGTATTGTATTTTAGAGCTCCATCAATGACTGAAACTAAATGTTTGTGATATGTGTTTGACTATTGTCCAGGGAAGTGCTTTGTCTACTGTAATGGACTCATGGACCACATATGTGTGTGTGAAAATGGGAACTCCAAGGCATGGTACAAAGCCCCCGGTCATTTCACCGGCACACTGGTAAAGGAAAACTCAATTCACAATTGTCTGTCATTATTCACTGTAGATGTATATGAATATCTCTGTGGCTATCTGACAGTAGTTGTTCAAGGCCGCTGGACTTGTTAAGTCTTGAAGAAGTTTCACCACTTACCCTTTAGCATTTTAATTTTTTCCTACCTGCCGTTCATGACTACTACATGTTCACTGTTCCTCATAAGCAGATATTACAGTTCAGAGTTAGCAGTCAGTGTCTGTCTTCCTGCTGTGCAGCAGTGGTCTGTTGTTTCCCTACACTGTGCCCGTTGTGTCTCCCCAGGATGCTTTTGTCAAAATAGTACGTAGAGAAGGCTTCAAGTCTTTATGGAGTGGCCTCCCTCCAACCCTGTGAGTGTGAATCCACCACTTGTTTTATTCTTTCATTCCAATTATCCACAATGGGTTGTCCATTTGTCCAGCACTCTGTAGCTGCTGAGCTGAGTGCTGAACCAATAAGTTTTTCCTCACAGTAATGACGAAGAATGTTGCTGTGTGAATTGTTGCATTGTATTCCGTATATGATATGAGCATGTGTGTGCAGGGTGATGGCAGTCCCAGCCACAGTGATCTACTTCACATGTTACGACCAGCTGTGTGCAGCGCTGAGAGTCAGGATGGGCGAGCATGCTAAGGTGGCTCCTCTCCTGGCAGGAGCAATCGCTAGAGGTGAGCTGGCTGTCTACTTTATTAACAGGAAGGTTAGAGACAGTTTACAGGTCTAGCTTTGACCTCTGTTGATGTCTGTCTGTTTATATGAAGAATGGGCAAAAATCCTTTGGGTCATTAGGACGAGAACACAGTACATATCAGCACAGTCTGTGTTGGGTCATTAGTGTGTGGGCGTGGTCTCTGCATAAGAAATGTCACCATTCGTGTGTTTTAAAGTTGGCTCCTGTTGTCTCTTCATTCCGTGTGTGTATTAGTGGGTGCGGTGACTGTGATCTCTCCTTTGGAGCTGATCCGCACCAAGCTGCAGTCTCAGAAACAGTCATACCGGGAGCTGACTGACTGCATTCGCACAGCAGTGGCAGCAGATGGCTGGCTGTCCTTGTGGCGAGGTTTGGGGCCCACGTTGCTCCGAGACGTCCCTTTCTCAGCCATGTATTGGTACAACTACGAGAATGGGAAGAGCTGGCTTTGTAAACGGTATAACACCAGAGAGCCCACATTCACCATCACCTTCATAGCTGGAGCAATGTCTGGCTCTGTAAGTGGCCCTGTCTGACTGCATAATATTCATAATATGTGACAAAGCTAAAAGATGAGAAACGTCACATATCATGAGTAAATTTGTTTATCCATTTTTTTCAGATTGCAGCCATTGTAACATTACCTTTTGATGTTGTGAAAACTAGAAGGCAGGTGGAGCTCGGAGAGCTACAAGCCATAAATTGTAATCATGGACTAATTTTGTACATTATTGAAAACCACATTCCAACTTCATCATCTGTTGCTGAGTTGAGTAAATGGTTCATTTTATGTTTAATGGTATCTTTATATTGACAGTGTCGCATCAAGCCTCCTCCACATTCAGCATGATGAGCAGGATTGTGGCGCAAGATGGATTTCGGGGACTGTTTGCAGGTAGATGCCTCAGCGTTGAAACATTTGTGGATTGTTTAGGATTCACTTCACTGACATCTTTGGTCTCTTTATTTTAGGTTTTCTGCCAAGGCTGATCAAAGTGGCCCCCGCCTGTGCCATCATGATCAGCACCTATGAAATTGCGAAGGCCTTTTTCCGCAAGCATAACCAGGAAAGGATGGCTGGACAGCTGCAGACCAGCACCTGACAGACTTTTGTACAGTTCTCTATGGATCAAACATTTTTATGACCAGTGTAGATTTTTATCCGGAAGAGAAAGGATAATGCTGCCAAATGAACAGTACTTATAGAAATCAATAAGAGGAAGTCTTGGCGCTTGTTTGACACTGCAATATAGTGTAGATGACTCAGATTTATCACCATTTTATGAGTGATGTGATATAAGATATCTAACTTAAATTCCATATCTTTTCTAGACCGTCATTGATTGTTTTGAAATCACAGGCAGGTTTCAAAGTATTTAAAACGGTCAGCAGATGGCAGCCACCGTTTTATCATTTATATAAATTTCTCACATGCCTTTGTGTTGCAGGGATGTTAAAGTCATTTGCACGGTGCCAGGAGTCATTAAAGATTCATCGCTGATTTCAGATGAATCTCCACAGCTATATTCCTCTGAAATTGAAATCTCTAAAGGATCTCAATGTTTGCACTTAGACTCCTATGTGGTCTCATCGCTCACTTCTGTCATGCCATTATAATGTAAAAATAATGTAAACATGTATTTTTCCAGTTGGTCGGTGGCACTGCAATTTTGTGTGTGAAATTTATGGAAATAGCTGAAATAAATGTTTTCGTAGATTTTCTTCAATGCATAAACTATTCTCAAAAAACTCTGCTGAATGATGTGCCGAGCTGTGTGTTCAGACTTTCACCGTACTCATGAATAAATGTGAATCAATGGAGCCACTCTTTTAAGCAAATACAATTTATTCAAAATGAAGGATATTACGGCAAATATAAATAAATTATATTTTGTATGTGCAAATGACACAGGACCAACCTAAAGCAGTAATGAGCTCAGTGCTGAGGTACACGGCTACTCAAATAAAAATAAAATTAAAACCTGCACAGTACTGATGTTCTGCAAATTTGTTGCCCACAAAATATCAAGACATTTATTACTAGACTCAATGCAGATGGTTTTTACAAAGAATGGCATTCACTGTATTCAGCCTTCAAATAAAAGATCTAGTTTAAAAAAATCAAAGGCAATAAAATAACATTCTTGTTCTGATAAAGCTTAACGTAGAAAACCCAAACACCACAGTGAACATCAATCATACTGATCGTTACCTGAGAACAAAATACTCTGCCTCTACAGTGAAAATATAACAATAAAAAACTGATACTGGTGCACTTACATTCACACAGAACAAAAAGTGACTGCATTAAGCATTGACCGACGAAAGTACGCACATTCACTATGATAAAGATGTGAAAGTGCAGAGTAAAAAAACACACTGGCCGCAGAATGATGAAGTAACAGCACAGAAAATGGTTTCAAAGTTTCTCAGCTTCACAAAACCAAACAGACCACAGCTTAAGGTCCCATTGTTCCCATCTACAATCATCACATAGTATTTCAGCATGCTACAGTCTCCTGTAAAACACTCAATCCTCTGACGACACGAGTCACTAGTGGTCTTGTTTATGGTTTATGGTAATTCCTACATGAATTTTCCATCGGTATCAACTGTAGGTAACATTAAGGAATTAAAGTCTTAGGCTTGAAAACATCAATAAAATGTGAGGGAATGGCTTACAAAGATCCTCTTCCCTTACTAAGGCTGAGCAGCACTTCAACTTAAATGCACATTAATGACACATGAGCTTTGCCAGTAGTATTTGACATAAGATCCTCCACAACAGACCAGATTTCCCTTACATCTGATCTCAGATTGCCAGATTAGCATCTGTTTCAGATCTGAGCTGCACATACCGAGCACTGCCTCTAAAACTTTAACAGCAAACTAAGATCACCTTCATCCAGGACGTTCCTGCACTGCTGAAACTTGACCTGATGATTCCCTGTTGGCTTGCTCATTGTTTACTAGGAAGGGGTGATGCCCGGACTGGTGATCTCCACTGTAGGACTGACCAAACACTCGCTTGACTTCAGACTGGCCAGAGACTTGTAACTGGCTACTGAGGTCAGAGAGCCACACAATCCTCTGAGAGACGGAGTTTCCTCTTTACCTGATGGACATGATGGGCAGGGTTAAAACTCACGGCAGAGGTGGACATCTTCCTGGAAAGCAGAAATAAACTTACCGTGGTCGGGCCAGTGTGTGCCGGATGGTCTGGCCTCCAGGCTAAGCGTGTGTGATGGTTCTAGAGAAGTTTGGGAGAGGCTCATGTCAGCTGACAGATGCTCCAGACTCTGGAAAGTCTTCCTGCAAATACAGGAAACCAGTAAAGGTCATGACCCGCAGCTGGGAGTAAAACAACGTCAGAGCAAACAAATATTTCCAAAGCAAATCTACAGTCAGCAAAATGAAGTATTTTTTATTGTAACCAGCATTTATACAATGATTTATTCAAAGTTAGGGAACGTCAACATACTCCTCCCACTGTCCTGTCTTCTTCCTGTATAGCAGCGTGTCCAAGGCAACAGCATTCACATCCAAAGCATCGGGAGACGGCCACTGATTGGTCAAATGGGCCATCAGCTCCTGTCTGGACCGCAAATCATTGTTCTTCAGCACTGTCCTGAATAATTGAGATCAAAGGTTGTCAAGGACATAGTGTTCTGGGCACCCTGGCGGTTCCCCTGTTGGAGCGAATGCCACATACTGCAGTGGCGCAGGTTCGATTCCTACCCATGTCCTTGGCTACACGTTATCCCCTCTCTCTGTCCTGTCCTTCCTGTCTATCTCTTCTCTGTATCTATCATAATAAAGCAGAAATGCAAAAACAACATCTTTAAAGAGTTACCATCTCTTATAAGTAACAAGATGTCTGAAGACTGTGTTTTGTTTGTTTTGTCATATCATGTGTCACTCAAAATGTATCTGCCTGTGGATAAGGTTATAGTCTCTCTCTCTCTCTCTCTCTCTGTCATTTCAATTCAAAGGGGCTTTATTGGCATTGAAGACATACGTTTACATTGGGATAGCAAGTGTGAGCGAAACCCCCCCAAAAATATATGTACAATTATATAAACTAGAATGAAAAAAAATATGTAGACATAGCTGTGCAACACCGCAGTCAAATATGTACACAAGAGTGGGCAAACATTAACCGAAAGGAACGAAAAATGAGATGAAACGCAAAGTAGACTAGAAAAAACAATTCTCTCTCTCTCTCGCTTCTTAATCAGAGCCTGTGACATAAACACACGTCACAGATCTTGTAGCCACACACTGAAATATTGATCAATATTGATTGAGAGAGAAAACGCCTCACTCAGTTCTCAATGCTGATCAATGTTTTCCTCTGACCAAACACAGTGCACCGAGTCATCAACACACACAGCAAACTGCCTGCATCCCCAGGGCCGCTCGCTGTGCACTGAATGTCAGATTCACAGCTGGATCTGCTATGTGCTCTCCACCTGATCTTCAGAAACCTCACATTTACCCTAACACACACTCACACACACACATACATACATATACAGAGCAGAGAATGAACTCACAGTTGGTCTTGTAGTTCCAGAATGATGTATTCAAGCTGTTCCTTCTCCAGTGTGTGGGTGAGATGTGTGTCTGCCAGGCTCTGCTGAAGAGCTTTGTTGTGAGACACAGCCTCTGACAACTGGGCTTCTCTCAGTCGAACCAGCTCCTCCAGGTAACTCTGACACACACAGGAACATGTTTATTTGGTCAGATTTGATCTTTTTGTTCATGTTTAATTCATTTAATAACTGATCTGTGTCTGACACCAGTGTGAACTAAAAGGACGTTCAAGAAAAATCTGATGTACATGCTCACGAACAATAAAAACTTTGAAATTTACATTTGAGTGTTTCAATCATTTAGAATCTCCTTGTCTCAGCTGGGACCCCCCTCATGGTTATAGGCGTCCTCCATGTTTACTTTAACAGTCTGTGAGGTGCTATCACTCAAGATATACAGCGGTGATCCTTCTGAGCAGAAGAGTGAGACGTTACAAAAACCCCACATGTATCCTGACGCCAATTCTGATTCTGTTATTATCAATTAATTGTGACAGCCCTAAACTGATCGTAAAAAAATATAATATCTGCGTCACACGCAGACAAAAAAAAAAATCTAACCTGGGGTACACAAGCCTCTATAATGAGTGAAGCTTTGGATTCTTCATCCCAGCTTTTCATGACTCAAGCACCATATTGCTGCAGACCATCAAAGCCACACTGGCATACCAAACCAGACTCTATCTCTACAGTCACACACACACACATACTGTACATACACACACAGTAACAGGTGCTACCTTCTGTTCCAGTGCCATGTGGTACTTCTGCTCAAAACGTTTGCACTTGCTGACCAAGTTGCTCTGCTCAGTGAAGATGGAGGCAGCCGTGGCCATTTTGTCAGGCGTGCTGCCCTCACTGCCGCTGCTCCCCAGAGTCCTCATCTCGTCCTCATCACTGCTGATGCTGTCAGCACTGCACAGGGAATCAGGCCATGGCTCATGTTAATGTGCTGTAAAAAGACCAACTGTGCAATGGAACTTAATAGAGCTCACATACGTCTGTGTGAACTTCAAGTAAGGTGTGTAGTCGATCACGGCGGGACTGTTGCCGTCCAGACACTCCCCTTTTAGACAGAAACTGAAGAGAGAAGAGCTCTCATGGTAAAGTGGAAAATCAAACCACTCTATCTCCTCTATATAGCTCAGAAACAAAACAGCAAAGTGGTTGTTACCTCCTTCTGTTTGTCTGTTTCTCTAAATGTCCAGAAACTTGTTAAATTCCATCATTGAGAGATGGGAATCATAATCAGATGACTGTTTGACCTTGGCTCTGAGTGCCTTCTATTTCTCTTTTTAGTAAGATATTCCTACAAATATTATTATAGAAAAAGCTACTCTGGGATGAATAAACAGTAAGTAACAGCTAAACACGAGTAGTACCTGAAGTCGATGGTGTTGAGTCCAATGAGTGTGTCCGCCAACAGCCCGGCCTCCTCTCCCAGCAGGATCGCCCCGTCATCATAAAACCTCCTACAGTTGACACAAATAAATGTCAGGGAGAGCAGCTGGTGTGTTATAAGTGTGAGGTGTCAGAGGGAAGATGTCTTCATTAGCTGTGGTTCAGCGTCTTTTCTAAATACACGAGGGGCATCTGTGTGTACTGTGTGTGGGTGCCACAATAACCTGGTGTTCTTAAAGTCCTTCAGTGCAGCTGAGATGTATTCTGACAGTCGTTTCTCCATCAGGACCAATCTGATCCACGCCCTGCCCTGGAAACAAACAAAGAAAGAGAGAGAGCAAGACGAGAGAGAGAGAGAGAAAGCAGAGAGAGAGAGGCAAGGCATACAATTAAAGCTGCAATCGCCTTAAGGGACAAGCATCAAAACTAATAATAACATAATTTGTGTGTTTGACTTCTGTGCCCTCTGATTCTGAGATGCTTCCCTGCTGCTTCCCTGATGTTTCCCTGATGCTTCCCTGATGCTTAAGGCCTTTCAGGGGATCATGTGCTTTCACATCCAAGCGTGCTCACCTTAGCTCTGGAGGATCGCACATTCTCCATGCTCTCGATGCTTCGGAAGCAATTATGAGAGACTTTACTGCAGGCAGCTTTTACATAATCCCAGAAACTACGAGGACTCTCGTAGCCAAACCAAGTTGTCTGACCTACGGGAAAAATAGGACAAAAGCTTCTTCATCCTGGCAGCGCATTTTTCCAATTGCATTGTTTTTAAAGTTTTATTTAATCTGTTAGTGTTACTGACAAGTGTCTTACGAATGAATATATTTCACGCATTCTTGAGTGTTTCTACCTTTGAGTCGATGACTGAGGATGTGCTCCAGTATGGAAACAAAGTTGATGAACTCTGCAGATGAGTCATCTATTGTCTCAAAACAGGAGCGGTCTAGCAGAGTCTTCACTGAAAACCTGGAAAAACAACACAGTGATTACAAACATGATATCTGGGAAACAGCAATTTATTAGCGAGAAATAAACATGTCTGGAATCAAAACTTGATTCAAGGTTTTGATTAAAGCTCCTGAGGTGAAACTTGTCATACTGTTCACCCCTCTGTGGGTGTCACGTGCACCCAGCCAATCGGCTTAATCTGGTTTCAGGTAATTAGGCAGGAAGGATAGTTAATGGACAGGGAGGGTTTTGATGTGTATCTGAGCGTGTGTGTATGTTTGGCAAATTCTGCCAAACTGCGAGGACTACGTCACAAGCTGAGTAATCTGACTTCAGCATCTCTGTCTCCCTTTCAGTTGTTGCTAAGCAGCCATGTAGTCACAGAAGCTGCTTCCTGTAATAAGAGGAAAAATTTGAATTTCAGCTTTTTCCATGAGGAAGGACAGGACACACACATGCACACACACACACCGTGTATGAGAGTGAGTCCCCTCTCTCTGCAGGTTTTATTACGTTAAACATTCACACGCTCTTACTTAAAATTCTCTACTTTCTTTTGTGTCTTCATTTGATAAAACCATACGAGCCCATGATTCATATATATATATATATATATATGAATGGAAGTGATCATCATTACAGCAGTAATGGGGAAATAACAGCAGGTTGCTGAACAACCACTCCCATAATTTCATGCAAAATGCAACTGTTGCAGCGAGGTGATGTCACTCACTGACACGCCCATACAAATCAACGTGAAAACCTCGACAGCACACAGCCTTTAATATTTGGTGTTCACAGTGTCTTCTTATGAACGACACAGGTTCTTTTGTAAATGTGGATCTAGACTTGTGCATCCTCAGTCTCTTCCCTTTTGATCATTCGGAAATATTACAAAAATATTTCTCTACGTAACGGTTGTTTTCCTTTTACATTTATGTATGAAAGATGTAAAAGATGATAAATTTTAATAGAGGTAAAGTAAATCCGGAATTTTTTTTTCACTGAATCACTGCTGTTGCTACTGTTGATAGAAAATTGGAAAAAAAAATCAAAGACAGATCAAATAAACGAGGTGTATTTGCAGAAGTAATGTTAGTTTCTCTAACCAACAATAACCATTAAATTTACTTTTTGCTATTGCTTCAAGGAGAAGTTCGTGTTCCACCATGGTAAAAAAAAAAGAAAAGAAAAGGTAAATGGTTGCCATGGTTTCAACCAATCATGCACTTGTTGATCATGGTTACCTGGCAGTGCACACACCCTAATCAATGAACACGCAAATATCTCGGACAACTTACTCCAACTGATCTAATCAAGTTCTTGGGTGGCCTCGAAGAACTGAATTAACCAGCTAGGAGTTGACACGATTAGAGGATCTGGGATATGTCATCTGATATTCATGAAATCATGTAAGAAGGACAGCCCCCTGGATGAGTGAGAGCCGGCATAGAGAGATGGATGGATAACAGTACGTGTGGATAATCCCAACATGGCTACTGAAACCACCTGGTTTATGGTGGAGCGTGATCCTGCCATCTTTATCTTTGACCTGTGTGCTGTCGCAGCTGCTCGGTGTCGAAAATGGGTCATGAAATTAATTTTCATTTGTTCTTTTTGACCCCACAACACGATAAAAAATCTGACCTTTGTCGCTGTGTTCTCAGCTATCCATAACACACAGCCAAAACAGATACGAGAACAGAACGAACATCAGATTACAAAAACTAATGGTGATCTTCTCAGTAGCCAGTGTGCATTGTTGTGTTTACAATAACTTCCCTTCTCCCCACTCACACTCAGCTTTTCTCTGTAAGTCACAAGACCCTTCCTTAATTTATTGGTAGCCATTCACTTCTTTTTCCCATTGTAATAATTCATTTTTTATCATTCAGAGAGGGATGCAAAACATAAAAGGAGCCGGGGTCAAGAAGTGCAACACAGACAACCACAACTGCCCTGGACATTCCTGAAGCCTAAAAAATCCCTAAAAATATTTTGTGTACTAGAGTGTAAACTAGACTCCTCAAAGCAGGGCAACTGGTGCACTCTGGCTTTTTAACTGTAAGTATATCTGCTGGTAAAATGAATTCACAGCTCAGTAGTTCCTTTTTCTCTGACTTCTGTTCTGCTGTCTAAAATGAGCCACACAGCCAAATTTACAAATGACATCAACACCACAGCACAAGAACCTTTGTCATGACATCTGACCAAGACATTTGAATCCCTCAGGGGATTCACAAAAGGCCTCCAATAGATCATACAGCAGTCCCAACGCTTGATCCTTATTTAAACCAATTCTTATTTCCTTACGCTTGTTATTAAAGTCTCAAACAAAATACCACCACTGAGCAAGCCAAGACATCAACACCAGCTCCTCACAACAACGAAGAAAAAAAATCAGAGGAAAAGAAATTGTAACATGAGTGTGACAAACTGATGACTGTCAATGGACAAAAACATAAAAAAAAGTTAAATAAGGAATAACAAATACATAAAAATAATAAAACTCTTCTTAATGAATGTATAGGTGGATAATTTGCAATAACTTAACATTGACAGATTTCATGTGCTTTGATTCTCTGCTAACATTTTGGAGACATCTAGCATAACATCTGGGTGCACGTCAGACACCTTGGGTGGGTAGGGGTACAGTCTGAACCACTATCCTAACATAATGCAATATCTTTATGTGTCCCTTGTTGTTTACAAACATGACTGATGTAATCAAACCCTAACAAATCACTTCAGAGCACAGTTTAAATTTGGTTCACAGATTGGTTCAGTACCCACTCTTTTTCAATCTATGCTGATCACCTGTTCTTCATTTTACCTGCAATCCAGACTTTATAATCTAAGCATCATTGATGAATACAACCCTTCGCTGTACTGTGTACAAAGGTAACCTAAGTGGAACGATTGCACAAAAGTACTTCTGTAACGATTAGTTGCATATATTTAACTACTCCATTTAAAAGAATCATTGATTAAAATTATACCTAATTGATTATTTGGCATAGTAGCAAATGAAAATGTGCCAACTAAGTTCAGCAGACATCTGCAGTTTGCCTTGGCAGCAGCACACAACCTGGCATAAAACATTTATTCTGTTTGGCAACTTTATTCTCCTGGTGACTTCATTTTTGTGTGCGTGCTTGTAAATAAGTAACCACCCTGTGCAAGATATGTGCGTGACCATTACTCTTCTTTTGCATTATAATATTCACTGAAAATATAATCATCATCAGGTCCTATCTACACCAAACCGCCTCAATTGTGATGAATTTTCTGATTAATTATTGGTTGGGGTTGAGAATTTGTTGTTTTGAGTTCTCTTTGTTTCATACAACCTCTAATGGAAACCTACTCATGAGTTTATAGATATATGTGGTATGTAATGTAATATGTGCAATGTATTGCATGTATGTATTGGTCAGTGTGTATAGTTCTGTTTTGGTAAATATAGTTAACCACATACATATTTAACCACATAAATATATTAAATGAAGCATGTGTGAATATTGAATGGTTAAATGTAATTTTTTTGGAAAGTTTTTGTTTCTGTATCTGTGTTCTCTTGTATTTTCATTCTGTTTCTGTTTCTGTCTTAAATCTTGCACTAAATTTTTGTCAGTTTTTTTCTGTCTGTGCTTTTCGAGCTGCTGAGACATACATATTTCCCCCCCGGTGTGTGCTCAGTAATGTTAAGATAATCTCATACAATTACCAATTACTTGTTAATATTTAAAACATTCAGCATATCAATCCGTTTTCAAAAGAATCGATCATGGCAGCCACACATGAAAGTTTAATGGGAGCATGTGGAGGCTGCTCTGCTCCTGACATGGCCACAAGGCCTCCGCCTCTGACCCCTTCATACGAATCTCAGACATCTGTGTTAGTATAAATCAACACATCCAAAATAAACATTGTCATGGTCAGTGAGACTGTTGACTCCATGATACATCAGTGTAACTTATCCAGTAGGTAGAGAGTGTGTTTAGATTTTAGGAGCGCAGCCTTCCTCATTTGCTATCCTGTAACCAAGCCAACAATTCGCTGTTATGAAATCTGAATTAAAACGTGCGCACAACTGCAGAGGCTCCTTCATCCCCCTCCTTCATCCTCCTCCTCTCCTCCTCCGTGTGTTTCCCCACCTGCACACTGTGAGCAGGTTCCTCCTCTCCACGGCCGCGTTCCTGCTCGCTCCCCGCTTGCGGATGAGATGCAGCCCCAAGCCGTGCGCCGCCATCGACGGGTTCTCTCCGAGCCTGCAGCAGAGTCCCCGAGTCCGGTCCCCGTTCCAGTCCCTCTGCATCGGGGCACAACCAACAGCTGCGTCTGACAACCCGGAGCTCACACGGTGCCAACGAAAAACTCCGTCAAGTCCGCTACACATAGATGATACAGCACTTCCGGATAAAAGTTTCAACAATAAAAGTGCTTAGCCATGATAGTTACCCGCATTTATTTTTCTCGCTGTGATATCTGATTGATATACGCGAAATCAAAAAGTGATGTATCGCTTATTACTTGTTCATATTTTGACAAAATGTAACAATATGAGACGGCCTTCATTTAATACTTTGTTGGCAATTGTGGTTTAATAGGACGTTTCGAACCTTTTTGTGCTTTTATTGTGAAAATTGGCTCGCAACGTAAAAAAATCAATTCACAGCGACATCTGCTGTTGAATTGGATATCGTGCAGTTAAACGAGACAACGCTGCACTATTCTAGTCCTACTACTACTGCTGCTAACAATAATAATAATATAAACAGCATAGAACAAAGAAGCGAGCAATATATTCACAATGCCAAAATACATTACATTATCTGTATTTATATTACTGTATTTACAGGAAGCATCAAAATGTCTGGATTAAATTCTACATTAATTCAGAGGCACGAAGCCTATTTCTACATTATTTGTATTATCATATTGGAGGCATAGAATAGTTATAAACTCGTTCACTCGTTCACTACTGTACCTGAATTTTGGTATTGTACCAAAACCTACAAAACAACAAAATGCAGTGTGAAAATAATGATATTACGGTTCTAAATAAGTGTCCAATAAAAGAATATAACCAAGTATTCAATGACACCTTTTGTAGTTGAATAGCAAATCATATTTAATATATGTTAACTGACACAACTTGAATTGGAGGTAAATCGGCATTATGTTTTCACATATAACAGAAATACACTTAGATTGAATAGAAAGTTGTAAAATCTATGAGATTAAACGGGGGATTTTATTTTGAAAATGGGTTTGTTACCATTTGACAACATTAGAGTTAATATTTTGTGTGGCTATCAGTGTGGCTATCAATTCTGTTATCTTGGTGTGCAAATCAATTATTAAAGTTAGATAAAATATGAGTTAGCAGGTTTAGTAGTTTTAAAAACAAATATTGCATAGGATTTGTTTGATTACTGAATATATGCATGGGAAATATGTCAACTGGTGTAATGAAAAAAACTTTAAGAGAGTAATTTAGGTAGTAGGCAGGCAGCCATTTTCATATTTCTATCCACTCAGCCTCTTTTCTTCTCACATCCCATATTTGTTGATGACTTCCTTAGCATTTGAAATGTAGGCAGTCATGGCATCCTCCTTTGATGTTCCTGAAAATGCGAAATCCAAAATATTACAATATGAATCATGGAATACAATCATAAATCAACATTGATAGCATTAAGTCATTTACTCTATATAAACTGCTTTGTGTGTTAGCCTCCATCGTTACATCCTAATTGATAGAAAGCACAATGCTTCAGGTTGGCAGCTTTGTTTTTGTTAAATGCTCCCTATTCCTATCCTATCTTTCCTATCATTACCTTTCCTAGAGTTCCATGCTTCCCATTTCGCTTTTGCTTTCATGTCCAATAGTCCTGGTTTATCTGAAAAAAGGTAAAACACACAGAACGGATAAAACATTGAGAAATGTGTTGACGATGAATGAAACAGATTGTGTTTATATCCTGCAGCTCATACCGGTGTCGATGTCTCCAACAATGACTTGCTTATAAAGGCCATAAAGGTCCAGCAGCTCCTGGTCTGAAGGCCTCGTCTTCACCTTCTTTACATCCTCTGCTATCTTCTCAAACTCTGTCTTTGGTTGGGAAAACAAGTAGCGAAGGACCAGAAGGGAGACACTCAGCCGTAGTTCTGACACAGTTTAAATTTGCTTGCATATGCACATGCTTTTAATGCTTTAATAGACTAACCAGCCAATTTAGTACAAATATGAGAACATGCATAGCATTTACAAAGGACAACACTTGACTTACAAATCTGAGTTTAGTATTCCAGCCAGAGTGCAAAGCCTTGCAAAACCTATTATGGCACAAGTTGCAGTGCGACAATGGGCTTTCATTAGAGACAAGAATGTCTTTGTGCTCAGTTGAATAAGGATCTGGGACAGAGCAGATAATTACAACCCATAGGAAAGCCTTTCAGACGGGCAATCAGACTATTTGACAAACCTCTTAAATAATATATGAACCTATAGAATAGAACCTTTTCACACACAAAGGCACTTTTAGTGCTGATTATTACAGGTAGAAAAACACAGATGCAGATGTTAAAATTAAGGATGGCTCTGTTCCATCTACACAAGTTCATGATGCAGAACAGTCAGCATCAGGACTGACGGTGGCACACATACAGCATTGAACTTTACACGTATTTAATGTTCATTGCACCTATATTGTCATCTTATAACTCTGGGAATTGTTATTTCAATCTAAATATATAGACAGTCAACTAAATTTAATCCAACCAGTTAATTTAATTAACCAGCGTTTTAAATTTTAGACCTGTAGCGGCATCAAAAGAATCGCAGAGTCTGAACATTACCATGTTTAGATTATATTTACTTCCATCAACCTCCACATTAAAAGATGGATGACACACAGCGATGGCGTGCGCTGTGCAGTCAAACGCTGTGCAACCCAATACCACCACGACACCACCAGTACGAATCTCTTTACGTCACCCACCTTCGACATGACACTTACCGAAATAAAAACAAGTGCAATAATACATTACCTGATCAGACATTTTGTTCGATATGCCGCCGTGTTGCGCAGATGAGTGTGCTGTATTTGGGTGTATCCAAGGCAGCACAGCTGATCAGTGCGCTACTGACGTTCAAGGCCAGAGGAGGGCGCTGCTGAGGGTTCATCGGCTGCCTCGCTCTCTCTCTCTCTCTCTCTCTCTCGCAAACACACACACACACGCGTGCGTCTCAGTAAAAGCATCGCTGCAATAGAACGCCTCACGATGCGCATTATAATCTTCTGCGCATTAACCTATGGATGAATCATCTGAAATAATCTGAAATAAATAAATAAGCAGCTCGGCACAGCAGCATGGATTTTCCATATCATATATGATTTCCATGGATGTAACTTCAATTATGTTTTCATATTGGCGTCATCAATATTTCATTGACTTAAATTAAGTTATTTTTATGTCTTTAATTTTTCGACACTTCTTAATAAATGCGGCAGACCGTGTTTGTCGGTCCCCGTGAAGGGTGATTACGGCGCTGCACCTTTAATGTGCAGCCTGTGGGAACATTTAAATAAAGTTATCTTTATTTAAACAAAATGGCGGCCGTTCAAATTGGACCCTTGTTGAAGATTTGACGTGAATGTTACACCAATATAATAAAAGTGTTTATGGTGTGGAAACAACAGAGAGACTTAAGGTATAGTAATTTTAACGCTAAACCTTGTAGGTCTGGTTGTTGTCGGTCTCTTTGACCCGACGTTAGCAGCAGTGTTAGTAGCTGTACGCCATGCTTGTTTTATTCGCGGTGTTATGGAGCAAACGTGGACAGTGTTATGTGGTGACAACTGAATAAGGTTTTACGCTTTTATTTGTCAGTCATTTCTTCATTTTTTCTCTGCCGATTTTTTACAGAATGCATTCTAATACCTTAAGTATTTCTGCACTTTACCAGTATTTAAAACAATCGTAGCAGATGCAGAATGCTAAGCGAATCAGCGCAGATCTCCCTGTGACGGGCCTCTTTCCCCAGCTCCTCCTGACAGGACATTCCCAGGCCAGATGGGATATACAAACCCTGCAGTGCATTCTGGGTCTGCCCTATGGTCTCCTCCCTGTTCGATCTAATTGGACTCCCATACCACCTCTGTCAGCTACTTTCAACTCTTAAGGAGCTATAGTTCTACTCCAAGCTCCGTCTTGATGCTGGAGCGCTGAATGTGCCATTTAACTTAAAGTATGTACAGTTTCCCTCTGTGAGGTATATAGGAGACACGTAGACACCCTTCCTGGATTGTTCCCAGAACCAGAAAATTGTTAGCTGGATTTGTCACTTTACTAGAGGGTATGTGTAAAATATCACATAGGACCTTGTTATAGAAATATGCCTTTAAGCCATGTTTCTTTTGTGATTTCAGAGAAATATGACCACTCCAGTAAAGCCAACAAAGAAGGATCTGAAAAGGCATACTCCAGCCAAGACCTCCTTTACTTCACCTTTTAGTGCAGAGTGGAGCCCGCTGTCTCAAGAGGACATGTTCTTCATCCTCAAAAGCCTGAAGGACATGTTGATTACAACCGGGTTTCAAAAGAAAGAGGTGAAAGTCTTTCGTCCGTGGAAGCGAAAGGGAGAGAAGAAACACTCTGCCACACCAGAAACTGTTCCTGTGATGAACCCAGAATCAGAGACACAGGAGCCTCCAAAGAACGGCTGGACAGATGTCACGGCGAGACGACAACTGGCCATCGGAATCAACGAGGTCACCAAGGCCTTGGAGAGGAATGAACTGAAACTGCTGCTGGTGTGTAAGTCTGTCAGACCAAAACACATGACACAGCACCTGATTACACTGAGCGCGACAAGAGGCGTGCCAGCCTGCCAGGTGCCGCGGCTCAGCATGAGTGTGTCCGAGCTGCTCGGGCTGAAAAGCGTTCTGGCTCTGGGATTCAGACGTTGTGCTTCCAAGGATGATGAAGTCTTTACTGACACTGTTGAGGCCATCATACCCAAGGTGCCTTCATTGGATGTTAGTTGGCTACAATGTGCAGCAGCCAATACAACATCTGAGCAGCTGCTGGCAAACACGGACAAGGAGGAAGAGGAGGACGACAGTGGTATCAAAAGAGGGCAAAAGAGGAAATGTGACGAACTCGAGGTCACTGAAAGTGTCTCCTCCTTTACTCTGCAGCCGCTCAAAGTGAAAAAAATAGTTGCTAACCCTGCAAAGAAGAGGAAAACAAAGAAAAAGAATACCAAGTGATATGCAGTATTGTAATTTCAATTTGTCTGAACTGCTATTCCTTCTTTATCCACATTTGCTGTGCTTTTCCAAGGCAGATCACCGTTAAGATTTTTTTAGAAAACTCATCAAGACTTAGATTCAGCAAGCGACATCCTTAACTCTAATTTGGTTGCATGGACACTACAATTCACATTTTCTTTCAGTTGTGTCATTCACTGATAAAGCAGTTGAAAGCATTGATTAATTTTGAGGCAAATGTGGTCTTCTCAGGTTTACATTCGCATAAATGTGTTGACGAATGTAGTAAAACACATATTTTGACTCAGTATAATAGGCTGAATGATTTGGGGTAATAATTGTGATTTTTCAGACTAATAAAGCAACTTTACATAAATAAAACCTTTATAGCTTAATCACCAAAACATAGATACTGTCACAATGCAACCTACTCTTTAATATCGGCCTGTTTTGCTCTTCTCTGTACCCCTACTGGCATGTGGTTAGCGCTTGTGGGCCCCACACAAACAGCAAAACTTTGCAAAACCTCATCTTTGTTGAAATGCAAATTGCTTTCACTTACATAACAATGTCAAAACAATTCAACATTCAGCCATCACGGCAGTAAAAAGAGAGAGTCCGTCATTATTTTTAAAGTGAGTTTATTCAGTCAAATATCCATGCTGGTACAGCCAACGTGTGTTGAAACAGATGTTAATTATTTGCATGGGGTCATGTCTAAATGATGCTGGTACAAGTTCTTCAGCTTTTTCACAGCCTACAATGGAGTTGAATAAAAATATTGTTCTTCAGTTAGAGAAAGCTGTATGTCATTCCAAAAGTACGCCCCCAGCCCTCCCCAAAATCTTTTAATAAAAACGTCTTGAAAATAAGGCAGGTATTTCAGTTTGATTCTCGATAAAGGGTGTGGTTGGTAACATCAAATTGAAAGTCACCTTCACAAAACAGACACATGCTTAAAATTCATTCAAACATCTGTAACACTGTTGACTCGAAAGCCCATGTTCACACGTGTCTTCATGAATGCAACTCATTCACCTTTCGATGAATTAAAAAAAAAAATCTTTTAACCCTGAAGCCTTCACTGTCGCATTTCTTTATCTCACTGTACTGGACCCATCCTCACTAATCTATAAAGGGATAAAAACAAGTTACATCACAAACAGAAAAATGAACAATGACAGCAACACGTACTTCTTTAAGTTATGCAGAGCCGCTTGAACAGCAATATCAAACAAAGTAATAAACGCAGAGCAAAAAGACCGTTTAACCTTGAAGTGTACCAGCACACTTTAAGCAGCTCCAGAACTGAAAACAGGCAGCATCCACAGGACAGTTTGTGTGCTTTAAAAACAAAGAGCCTCATGCTGACCAACACCAACCATCCAAGGCCAAATTAGGATTTTTACCATATAAATTACATACAGAACCAAAGAGTTTGACTCACACATGAAAAATCATTCCTGATGTAAACAAACATTGAACGTCAAAAAAAGGAAAAGCTTTTGTCCAAGTGTTAAAAGAGCTGTCAGTCAGACCAACACAGGTTCCAATCCTGCCATTGATTTTTTTTGGTGATGTGTCTGCTTTTGTCTACTTTCTAGATCATGCATTCTGCTTTTAAACCTCAATTTTGATGTTGCCTATTAAGTTGGAAATGCAGGTAAACACGACAGGGATTTACACCTTAAGACATTTGACAAAGAATAAATATAAATATCAGAACTGTTCAAAGACGATCACGCATTTAGCGGCACAACACGCTAAACAAATGACCCATTATTTTCAGACACACCATTCAAAAACAAATTCAGGAGTCAATAAAAATGTGAGTGTAGGAAACCAGGAACATTTCAAAGTATTTGTTCCTCTCATCATCTCAGTGCAGTTGCAAGCTCCTCTGCTGCGTCTGACCACATACAGTTGAACATTATTCTCCAGATGTTTGGAATGTGGTACTCTATTCCTTTTTACAGTATCTTATGTTATTTAGCCAAGCATGAAGATTGAGGACACATTCAACATCCCACAGCAGGTGAGGGGATGGATGGTTCCGCCCACATTGTTGTACTGGCCAATCACTGGGCTCCACTGGGTGGATTATTGTACTGTGTTAAGTGATGCTTCCTGTGCATGTAGTCTATGAATGCCAATGACTAAATTATCAAAAGAAAACAGATCTTAAGTAACATAAAAGTGAGTAAACAAGTGTCTGCTTCTCTTTTTCAAGGGTTAGCAAGCCGTTTCTACTCCTGACAGCAACACTGGCAACTTTATAACAACAAAATCAAAATGTCAAAGTCAGTTGTGGTTTAATTAGTATTTGTGTTTTCCTGCCTTTGGTGATGCATTTCTCTATTCTGCTTCTGTGTTGGAGTTGTCTTTCTTTGCTATACAGCTAATAATCCCTTTTGTGTAAAATTGAATAAACAGCCTTGCCAGTGAGCATCTTTGATTTAATCACTGCTCCTGCTGGACAGCACACCTTGAACTTACAAAATTACCAGGATGTGCATGAGTTGTAATAAAAATACCAAGTCTGGAGGCGTGTTTATAACATCTCAACAACCCACATGCTTTATTTGTAAAACCTTGGTTGTACGTAGCACAACCAATTTGTGGTGAAATATGGGCCAACTGCCCCTTTAAGGACCTTTAGAAACTCAAAATTGTGCTTCTTTAATTCAATACATTCTTAATTAAAAAAGAAAAAATCACTAAATGCCACATTGTCTGAACTGCCCATACACACTCCAAAGTCAGTGACATCTACACTACTTTTGAGGAAAATACTTTGGATCAGCCCTCCCAAAACCCCAAAACTCACACTATAGGAATAAATAGGCTTTAAATGTACAAGTAACTATTATATTTGTTTAACAAAAACATGTATATCAATGCACCAGTTGGATGAATCCTTCCATGGAGATATTGTGTATAACTTGACACTGTATGTATGCACACGTACATGTTTATAGAAATAGCTTGTCATTTTTAAGTTAATGTGATATTTTTCAATGTGCTTTTTCACAAGGGAAATAAAGCCTACCTTCATGTGTCAGCTACCATAGAAACAGCCTGTTAGCAGTTTAACCCGATCACTGCCACCGGCTGCAAACTAATCAGTCATTGTCTGTCTAAGCAAAGTACCCACAGAGAAATGTCTGACTGTACTGATATGAAAGGGATGGAAATGATAAATAAGCAATAACTACACCACCCTCTTATACCACAAGTGTGCAATTACAGTGGCATTATGATGATGCTTCATTTGCACAGGATGGTTAAAAACTTGAAAAAAAAAGCTCATGATTAACACGTTTTGATCATGTTGACACTTGATTTGATTGATTGATTCATTATCTCTTCATAATTTTGAAATGAAATGACATGCTAGTTCCTTAAAACAACATGTCTGCTGTGGAAGAAGAACTCAACAAAATTCACAATGTCAAGGCATCCTTTTATAAGTCAAACTGGCATGTTTTAAATGTGTGTTGTTTGTGTGTGTGTGTGTGGGTGTGTGTCTCAGGCATAGCATGACTTCACATTCAGGATGTTGATGATTTAAGAGTTTTCACCTCCAGGTGAACTGAGAAATGTTGTCGATGACACAAGTGCTGGGAGAGCTGCTTAAAGCCAGGCCAGTTTCCCAGTCACCAGGTTTTGTTTTCTCTTGTAGTTCTCATTGTCTAGCTTGGGTACCTGTATGTCCAGGCAAAGAATAGCCAGAGCTCGCTGCTAAGCTCTTCATCAGAGTGTGTGGCGGCCGTGAAGAAACGAGCTACTGAAGGACCAGGCCGACCTGAAACACAGCGTTAACCTTGGTGTTAGATACGTATATGTATAAATAAAAAATGTCAGAAATATACACATCTAAATCAATACTTTGCTTCCATTCCAAATAAATAAAAAATCTGACTCGTAAAGCATAATTTCTCACAAATGAGCTTAACATAACACCAGCCTCTTCAACGGACCTTAAGTCCATGCACTGTATGCAGTGTGAAAAATAACTGAATTCATTTGGCAGTTTTTGGACCTTTCAGCTTCACTTTACCAAAGCGGATTTGATTCATCATTGGGTATTATCATGTGACAGTTAAAAGACGGTGATAAACCACTGAAATGCTATCAAGCGTAGGTCAGAATGATCATTCCACCGACCTTATCAGCGTCCATGGGGGGACATTTCCAGTTGTAGAGGTAATACTGCAGATTTCCATCTCCAATGCCAAACTTGAGCTTCTCCAGAAACACTTTATTCTCCATTAGATCCAAGGCATTGAATACGTCAAATCCTTTCTGTTCAAAACAGAGAAGCAGCATTTATGGAAAAACTTTGTATTACATTTAAGCCAGAAAATCATATAAATATCTTTGTTAAATGTTGTTCTGCCAGAGCAGACAGAATATAGAGGGAACAAGTTAGAGGAGCATCTCATAGCATAGACTGATTGCTATATATATTGATATACTATATCGATATACTGATAGCATATATGATCTTGATGTTGTTTTTAATCCGGATTCCTGTTTTGATCCTGATCTTGTATGGCTGCTGCGCCAAAAGAATTTCCCCTTGGGGATGAATAAAGTACCTATCTATCTATCTGTCTTAGTATTGACAGTATTTTACTATAACTATGCAACTGAGTCACATTACCAGTTTGGCCAGGATCAGTGCATCATTCATTAAGTCCAGCAGCGGGGTTTGTGTATGAATGTTGTAAAAGGAGTAAGCGGCCTTTAGGCTCCTGTGAAGAGGATGATGCATCACAGTAGAAGGCAAAGTGTAGAAACTAGTGAAATCTGTCAGCACACCACCAGCACCCTAAGAGAGAGAGGGAGAAAAAGAGGGAACGAGAGGTGTACAACAACAAGTTATAAACTAATAAAAAAGCAGACAGGCCCTCAGTTAGTTTGAGTTATGAAACAGATTCCAAATACCTCCACTACGTATGTGTCAATGATGTTGTCCTGTGGCAAGAACCAGTGAGCCACCTCCTCTTCTCCCATTGAAGGTGCTAACTGAAAACGCTTCAGGTATTTCTGTAGCAGCTCTGTGACTTGGCGGATGTCACGCCTCTCCATCGGCCGAAGACCTGCTGTCTTGATGCTCTACGAAGGAAAAGGAGAGTGGGAGATGAAGTGTGCACAGGTCCCTAAAATGAAGGCATACGCTGAGAAAAACAGGGCCAACAGATTTGCTTGTTTACATCTGGTAGTCTGTAGAGTTTCATGGTTCTTTGCAGGGTCATGTTTCGGCTCAGGTGGGAGAACTTAACTTCCACAAGCTTTCTGGGGTTCAAAGAACGATGCCAATACCTAAAAACAGACACAGAAATGTCAAGAGAAAAAGATTTATATTTTACTCAATTACAATCTGAGGACTAGTATAGAGTATTCTGTATGTCCCGCTTGCTCTGTATGAAGCTGCACAGTGTACCTGCACGTGGACACAGGTTTAGGCAGTACAACTCCTGCCGTGTATACTGCCTGGAATATTCCCTCCAAGTTCACCCTTCGTGTGATCTCTCTGATGAGCACTGGAGCGACACGCTTTGAACGCAGCTTCTTATGAACACACAGGAAGTTGATCTCAACCATCCTCTTCAGTCTAAAGCAGCCGAATGAGAGAAAAAGCTCTCAGACAGAGGTTCCCAAACTGACATACCAAACACTTGTCAATTAACCAAAGAGATGAAATATATATATATGATACTAATTTTAGACAGAAATCAAATCTTAAGCGTGTATATGTGATTGAGAGTCATTAAGGGAGAAGGTATGACACAGGGTGATTGATTGGGGAGTAGGAAAAGTTTGAAAAATTGAAAAAGGGTCAAAGTGAACTGATCCCTCTCTGCCTTTTGTTCTAAAGTGTTTCCCTTTGCACATATCGCTACTCTAAATGTGATAAATTATGAATACGCCATCTTTCTCACGTGTCATAGGCGCGTATATCTGCAGGGATGGCACTGATGAAGCCCACAAGCTTCTTATTTGAGGAGACTCTCACGCCGCAGTGCCACTGTGGTAACCAGCCGGGTGGACGCAGTGCCCTAAGAGAAGAGGTCATAATTAACGAGACAGCAGGCAGGTGATGGATATGCATAATGTGACACAACCGAGAGCTCCCTACCATTTCAGAAAGCTGGGTGAATAGTCAAATCTGAACATGTTGTCATCATCCTCCACGTAGTTTTCATTTAACAATGTGTACAACTCCTTCAGCTGAGGAAGAAATAGTCCACAGTTGATTTTAGCACAAAATGTATATTATTAGTTTTTCAATCTTGGGTCTCAGATCGGTGCAGCACTCACTACATCTGCGTTGCTAAGGTCCAAAGTGTCCCACATAAAGCCTTGAGGTAAGGAATATGGCTCCCCTCTGATGTTCTCTTTGTCAGCTTCAATTGGCCCGTGACTCGTCACCACCTCATCTGTACAAAGAGCACAAGGGTTGTCAGATGTTTCAAACTATTTTACAGTCCTGAAATTTTCCATTTTATTCTGATGACAGTGATTTTGAGCCAAAACTATTACAGGGACCTCATGGCAATCTTCTGCAAAATGCTAAAAACACAAACGTGCTGACTGTGTCACTGAGATGCTTAGAAAAGCAAAAGCTTGTGCAGGGTCTGTATTGACTAGAAAAGCCTGGGTCTCCCCCTCCAGCACGGACAGAGCCACTCCGAGCAGCACCGACTGTGACGAGGTACAGCCAGTAGATGGCAGTGGTGTAACACTACTAAAGGTAAAAATATTCTACTTTTTACCTTTTAACGCATTTTTGCCATGAAACTCTGTGCATCATCAAATGAATTAAAAATGTAACAATAGCTATTATTCTTATTTTTCTGCCAAGTCAAGTGCTTCATAACAGAACCACGATCCGCTCTAATTATTTAATTATGACCTTAACCAAAAATATTTTAATATTCCATAAGTCACTTACCTACGCACACACCATAATTATAAAGAAAAGGTTATAACATAGAGAGAAAGAGAGAGACAATGGCACACAATGAAGTCACTACACACTCATTTTAATGTACCTTTTTTGTGCATTTAATTTCAAATAGCCCAAATTCCCTGAAATTCTGTGTTAAGTTGTCTTAAATTTCTGTTCAATTTCAGTTTTAATCTTCAATTCTATCCATACACAATATCAAAAAAAGAAGACAGAAAGCGTCCTGTTGACATTTGAGAGACATTGCTTTTGCACCTGGATCCTGCAAAGTCTTACCTAGGGAATAATAAGACACTCACTTAACTTGGGCACAGGCTGTGTGTCCCAGAATTGGTATTTGTGCTTAGCTGCTTCATCGATGCTCTTTGCAGGACCCTGACAGGACAGCAGCTCCATGGCTCTTTGGATGTCCTGAAGTTTCTGAATGGGTAGGCCAGGGTTCTGCTTGTAGAGGAGGGACACACAGACAAGACAAAGTCGTCTATGAGCAAATGTCACACAGCAAATGCAAGCTAACTGGATACATCATTTGTCTGGTACGTAAATGAAAAATAAAGCCAAAGGGAGACAAAGGTCACATTTATACCTCTGGCATCTTACTAAACAGAGTTATTTATTTCTACACTTCAGTGGTTGCCATGGTGTTGTCTTGACACTCGACAGACCATAACGAATAGTGACGCTGTAACTTTATAGTGCGTCTTTACTTGGTCATTCAATTAAATCTTAGTGTCACAAGTTGTGCTATGCTGTCATGTTCTGGCATCTATTAAAGTTTAAACAGCTAAAGTTACAAGGTTATTATAGATCTTGAGCAACATTGTGGGTTCTATTTGGATAAGTAGTTCGCACTAATGGCAAACAGGTTTTCCTTCGAATTCTCCACGTTTGCACCCTGTCAATCCCAGTCCTGGTCAGTGACTCAGATGACTGAGTCACTGACTCAGTGACTGTTAGGGGCTAAAGTTTTGCGATGTACAAATTGCTGTTGTTAGAATAGTCAAAACTGGACTAAAAGGACACAAACCAAAAGGCTGATTTGCATTTGTGACTTTGAAACCAGAAAAGATGATAATCATATAATCTGACTGTCCAAGCCAATACCAGGATGCTGTTTTTACACTAGTCTAAATGGGATGATCTTGACTGTTTCCCATTTATTCTACTGAAATTGTGAAAACTATGCTGAGTTATCGCTCTGCCAACAGTCACTCTCTGAATTTAAGGAAGCTGTTTAATCAATCTTGGAGTACACTGACTATGGGAACCCAAAAAAATTGTTATGGATTTAAAACATTTCATTCTGAAAGAGAAAGGGATGTTAGTAGTCCAATCATCATCATCGCACCTTAATCTCCTGAGAGTCAGAGGCAGAGTCAGACTTGGCTCCCCCTGAGCTTGGCTTCTCTTTCTTCCTCTTCTGCTTCTTCTTCTTCCTTTTAGCCCCCAGATCTCCTCCTGGACTTCTACAGACAAACACACCATTGAACAGGACACTCGGGCTCACATTTTACTCAAATACACTGACCAAAACATCACACAGCTCGATAGATACCATAGCAACGAATGACAGTTGAGCTAACATTAGCTAGCGGTGTCTGTCCGCTGTCATCGCCACGACAGGCAGTGTGTGATCATTTATACATTTGTAGGTGAGGGTACACACAGCGAAGAGTGTAAAAGAACAACGCGTTTGCATTAAATGGGTGCACATTTGCTTTGAATGACGGCCTGGCTGTGTTGGCTAACGGTAGCTAGTTAGTGCTGACGGCTGCGCTAACCCGACTCGACAGCAGCACTCTCTCACAAACAGGCTGCATGAAACAATGTTACTGCGCGTCCTGAGCGTCCTGAGCGGGCACCTCACCCTTGCATATGCTCATTTTCCTCTTCGTTATCACCGTCGATCCCACACGTATCCTGGTCGTCCAGCTCCAGACTCTGCTGGCTAGCAGCGGATTCACTGTCCTCCGCCATCATGAAGATGTTTAAAAAAATAGACAGGCACCGTATAATAGAGATCAACGAGGGAGTGATGGAAAAACAAAGAAATGCCGTGGAAACAGCACCCCCTACAGGCCACAGCTAAAACAGCCTGATCCATCCTTACCAAGCCTGCCCCTAGTGGTTGTTTTTAATTGCACTGTAGCAGATTAATGTTACATGGTGACAATTAAATGTTCTCCCCATATGTCAGAGCAGGGTCTACCTCTGTAAAATGACTCCACATAATTGTACACAGATTTCTTCAGTCAACGAGCTGCAGTGGTGAACAATCTACTCCATCCTTTACTTGAGTATATGAATATAATGAAGATGCTGCCGTGTTCGATTTCCTAAGAAATTGACAAAAGATATTTGGACATGCAGCTTTTCACAATTATGTTCCTAAACTCTAAGGGCAAACATCCCAAAAACATTAGGTCAGAGAACACATTTAAGCAATTTAACTTTAATCATCTTACTTTAAAGGATCTCTCCCTCACTTCTGGATTTCATTTTAATTTTGGTGTTTAATCCAGTCGTTTTAAAGTAGCTGTTTTATCTCCAGTTCCTAAAATGCTTTTCTCTCCTCGCTGTTAAGAATTTTGAACAGTGGGTATTGTAATGTAGGTTTGTGTGATTGTGTGTATTTCTGTTTTTAACCTCTTGTTTCCTGACCTTTTTCTCAAATGTAAACCAGTTTGAGCTGCATTCCATAAGTACTATTCAAATTAAGATCATTATGAAATACTGTTATGTAAAAGTCCAGCAGTCAAGTAAATTAAATACTTAAAATGCACGAAACGTTTAAAAAGTGATAATTGTAAAGAATTGATTATTTCAGATGGCTATTATGAGCTTAATTTTTTTATGCTCATGAATGACTTGTAAAATATTTCACATGCTTAAAAATATCCATGGACTTTCATGTTTTGAGATCAGTTATAGTTGGGAACAATTTGGAAAGGACAGACAGATGAACAGAAATAAGGAAGCACAGAGAAAAGCCGAGAAGGACAAAAGGGAAAGAAATAAGGTATGGAAGGTTATGTTAGACCTCTCTGTCTCTTTGTCAACCGGTGTAATAAAGCATGGGATTGTATGTATTAATTTGTTCGTTTTTAGGATTGCTGGCCTGGTTAGAGGCTGACAATTTACCACGACTGATATAAAGTGCTAGTGAATATAATCAATGTAGAGGAGTGATACACCCATGATGATACCACTGATTTGTAGTGATTAATCTGCATTAAGTCCTTGGTCGTTTGATTCTAAACCGGACCCTAACAATTTTTGATTGGAATGGATATTTTCATAAGTAAAAACAAAGAACAAAAACAAAAAAATATGTTAAGCTCTTTGTTCAAGTGCTTGTGGCAGCGTACCAAATAATGTCCAATGATGATCTTGTCTGGTGCTTGTCCATCGACAAAGTAAAAGCTAATTAAGTTTGGGTCTATGACGCACATGTGATAACACAGTGTGATTGATCGCCTGACATTAAAGAAACCTGTTAATTACTTAGTTACAGTTTAATTTCCTTTGTTCAAAGAATACAATGCACAGACACACACGTCACGCCAGTTTGGCTGTTTATTCAGAATAACAGGCTTCAAATATAATGCAGGCAACCGATATACACAGTTAGGAGGCCCTAGTGCAACTCCACTGTAGAACTCAAGGTTGCGCTGAGATATCATGAGAGAAGATGCCATTCATAACACAAACTCGCACATCATTTTGACTAGGCATAGGAAAAAAAGAACTATACACGCTTTGTAATATGACTTCTACGACTACATGAACCTTGAGTGGTTGTATGACGGTTAATTCTCAACACTCTCACAGACACACAACCTGAACATTAACTGATAAACACAGCCAGCAGCATCGCAGACGGACACTACCACCACCCAGATGCGTGTGAATATATTCAAGACAGCATTCACTCTTCCTAAGACAAAAATAAGGAAATGCACTAAAATAACCTGCAGTTTAGCTTCACATATACAAGTGCACTTAGCTTTATCCCATGCTACTCTGCGAACTCCTATAAATTCTTACTGCTTACTAGAGGAGAATAATGCCTCGCTGATTGCCATGGAGGATTTTATAATTGCAGCTTTTTTTCCGGAGATGTCTGCAGCGTAGCTTTTGGCTTGTAATATGCCAGTGCTGAGGAAGGTTTACTGCATGCTTGCTGTCACAAGTGGGAGAGAAAAGGTGGGGGGCTGAGGTAGAGGACAAAAGCTGAAGGCAAAACAAGGTGAGAAATAAATAAAGTAATTCGATCAACTAATTTGTCTAGATTCAGCTCGTTTAAAGGCACTTGGAACATGAGGAAATAGTGGTGAAACACAGCAAGCAAAAGAAGTTTGGCGTGTACTATACAGTTTGTGCGTCTGTGTGTGTTTATGTAGCTCTAATAAGGCAGGAGAAAGGAAGAAGGCCCTTAACATATTTGGGGAAAAGCCTATTTTGGGTTAAAATACTTCATGTTGGCAATTAAAATTATAAAAAGGCAAGCAAGCAGCTGTATAAAAGTGATGCATAGCCTTCAGAGCAAAACATGTCAGTGGTTCACGGTTATAAAACCCTTCATATTATTACACCTCACTATTATTCTGGGTATATCATAGTGGTATTATATCCTTACCCACCAGCGTTGTGGTGTGTCACATTAACTGATAGCTTTAGTGAGGACAGTGGTTTTAATCCAAACCCCAAAAACAACAAAAAAGAAAAGAAAATATGCACAAAAACACTGCAGCTGCTGTGTACTTCATGTACATACGCAAATACACAGCCTTCTAGTGGGCTAGATTACATTCTAGCAACACAGAGGACTCAAACTCACACCTTAAGCTTTTTACGTATTAGTGTCAGGAGTGATTCTTGCTCACGTACAGCCTCCTACAATTGCCACAGTGTTCTCACAGAGGTCAGGAACACCAGAAAACTGTTAAGGTCTTAAAAGACAGTGAAAAGATTAGAATTTGACATTGACCGACTCATTTTGCAGATTACACGCAATCCCACTGCATTCCGATTTGTCACTGCTATAACTCATCATGTTCAGTGACTTGTTCAAACTACAGCAACGTGTTTAGATTGTCCAAATCCTCTTAAAAAAAAAGTCCAAAATGCCTGTTATAATTGCTGCAGCTCTGCCTTGAAGTGGGTGGTTTCTTCATGATGCCCTGCCGTTCTTGACCGTGACCAGTGAAGAATCAAAAATGTGTTGCTTTGGCCAAATCTGGGTAGTAATAATCTGAAATAACGTAGTGCATTCCCATCTTTTGCCAGTATTTTATAGTCTGCGCGCTGAGACCAATATGGCTCAAGAAAAAAAGGCTCCTGTATCATTAAGTTACAAGAACACTCGACTATTTCTATTTTAGATCCTTTATGCTTCACATGCTGCTCATAAAAAAAGGCATGTATGTGTTGTGCATAAAATATTAAAATTAGTTGCCTTCAACGTCCATTTGTCTCCATCAGGAAATCTGCATGACTGCCTCATAAGAGGTCTGTTTATGTAGTGTGGCATGAGGATGATAACAGTGGTCATTTCATAAAGGCGACCTGGAAGCTTGAATGGTCCCAGCTCCTTCTGGGCTAGCAGGGTTCTGAGTGCTAAAGTATTTTCTCAGTGCTATATAATGATGAACAAAAGGGCTTAAATTGTAACACATTCTTCACGTTATGGCATTGGAAAGAGAGGATTTGCATTTGGTCATCTGTTCAGCGTGGATCATTTCAGGTTGAAGGCTAGCAGAGGTCGTTCCTCTCTCCTCTGCCAGGGGCTTTTCTTTTCTTCCTCCCCATCCTCGTTTGTTACATCATCATCAGGAGAGACTGACAGCAGAGCGCGATCAGTCCTGTAAGTCACATCCTCTGGCGTTGGCAAGGGTGGAGGAGAAGCAGAGGATGAGGAGGAAAGCGAAGGTGCCTCCTCTTGTATCTGTACGCCCTCTATATTGCCCTGTGCCACATCCCCTCGGTTACCCTCTGACTGGTCAGACAGGAGGGGTACTGTTTTGCTGTCCTGAGGGCTGCACTTGGGTGTTTCCTCCTCGCTGCCTCCAGCATCCAGATCATCCACATATACCAGCTGTGTGTATGCAGCAGCTGGTGTTGTGCCCTTCGACCTGCCTTTCTCAATCTCTCTTTCCTCCTTCTCTGCATCCCTCCCTCTACGACCCACTCTAGGCTCATTCAGGTCGACACCAGAGTCCAAGCTGGCATCATTGCTGTTGCTCTGCCTCCCGCCATTTCCTTGCCGACCTCCTCCGCCTGGTGTGTTGCCGTGGCATCCAGCTCGCTGAAGGTCGATGTAGGAGTGGCGAATGTGGGCGTTAGATCGACCATCCAGTGAGACAAACCAGGCACGAGGGTGTGGGAGAGGCTTCCCTCCCCGCAGCTCCATTAAAGTTTTTTCAGCCAACAAGGTGTCTTCACTGTTGATTTCTACCAGAGCCGTTTCCCCAAGTCCTGTTGGAATAGACAGAGACTCTGACAGGCCGAGTCGTTCTCCATCACCCTGCTTGCTGGGACCCAAGGTGCAGTCCTTAGGGGACGGCCCCAGGGGCTGCTGGGAATGTGAGGCATTGAGCTCAGCCTGGATGGTCTCCAAGTCACTCTGCTGATCCGTCTGCAGGAGGAGAGCCTGGCCAGACAGAGGATGCTCCCCAGGTAGGCGCATGTAGTGCGCTGGGATCACTAGTGTTGGACGCACACGTGGGTAGCCATCTCCCCCACTCAGCAGGTCCACAGAACCACAGCAGAGTAATTGGCCGGGCCGGGGGAGTGACAGAGGACTGGGACGCTCCAGGTGATCCACAGACCGGGACAACAAGTAGTCAGGAGGCCTGCCCTCAACTGTCACTTCTCTACTAGGGGAATGAGGAGGAGATGAAGGAGAGATGCAGTCAATCACTGCACTGCTAAGCTGATTGGCCGACACCCGACCTTGATTGGCCGATGATAGTCTATCTGAAATCTGATTAGTGGATGAGCATGCAGAGGTGTATGATTGACGGTATCCCCTGTCCGTTCCACTGGAAAGTGCAGCCCTTAATTGGAACGTCTCCACAGACTGTCTGTAGTCTTTGCTACGAGGCATAAGGTTGCCAAGAGATGAGCCATGGTGGCTGTTGTTGCCCAGAGAGGAGCGGCTGTGTTTGCTGCGATGGAAGTCATGTTGACACTGATTGTCTTGTTGCCCAAAGGAGGTAGGCTTCAGCATCGGTGTGGTCATATCGGGCTCAGTTGCTGTGGAAACAAGTTCCAGCTGCACCTACAGATAACAAGTGAAGAGCATTTTTATGGCATTCTGATGCGTCTTTATGCAGTCATTTAATAAAGTCATAGTCTCTTTTTCTGAACACTGGACACTGGGGGCAGCTGCATTACAAGACATCTGAGACTGAAAGCAATTTAATCTCGTTTTGATGAAATGAATTGCTCTCTCAAAACAGTGCACAAAAATGTAATCTTTGAAAGGTTGCCTGACGTTAAGACAGACCTCATTGCTGATAAGGTTCAAGTGGGACATGGAGGTGGCCTGATCTCTCTTACTGCTGTCCAAACCAGAGGACAAGGTGAGCTTGCGGTGAGACCCCCGTGGCTTTAAACAACGACGTCTGCGCAAAGAGACACAGTAGAGATTATGTCAGGTATTGTAAAGAATTACCATACAGCGATATGATCCCAAAACTAAAAATAGTGCACTGGCTGTCTATTTGGTGCCAAATCTGGCAACACGAGACAGTCTTCATGAGACATTGCTGTGGAACTTTGGGAGAGCATGAACAGACTGAGGCAGAATGTCATACACACACCTGCAGTAGTAAAGTAGGAGACAGAGCAGACAGAGGAGGATGAGAGCCATTCCTCCCAGGATAGCCAAGAGAAACATGGTGTGGTATGTGCTGATGTCCTTTGCTACCACGGGACCTGTTGGGGGCAAAAACAAGAAAATCAGTGAAAGCTGAGCTTGTCAAGAGGCCGATTTTTGTCAGTGTAGCATCCATTTATTATTTTAATATTTGATGTGATTAACTGTATCTACTTATCAAATATTTTTCCTTCAATTTTCTCAATAATGTTTAATGGTTCATGTGAAAATTTCTGAGATAATTCTGTGCTGATTGTAATGTGTCAAACTGAAGCTGAATCTCACCTGAGTGTAGTGGAGACATAGCGGCCACCCAGTATCCCAGTTGAGGAGCAATGTATGTCAGACAGAGCTGGTTGCCCTCCTTCTGTACATGAGCCCAACTGCTCTTTATCCAAGCACCTGCACAAAAACCAGAGTATAAATGGTTACATTTCTGTCATATAACTGCATTTACAATATCCAACACTTATAAATGACAAAAAATTACTCAGAATAAAGAGAACAGCGACCATCATAACTGCAATTAGATCAACACATTCTAAGGTCTAAAATATTACATTTTTAGGCCAAACAATTTGATTATGTGACAGTGAACAAATTGTAACGTGACAAAAAGTGCCTCAGCATTACTGAACGCAGCCACAGGGAGGCAGCATAGTCAGTTAAATATCAGTGGAAGCCTGTGAATAGAATCACACTGCCTGTGGTTGAAGCTGAGACAGAGACAGAAAACCACACCAAAAGTGGAGTCACTGATTGATTGTCTGAAAGTGAATCATCCTCAGAAGAAAACATTCATTTGTGTGTTTACTTGTCCCCTCCTTTTAGACTCGGGGCGCGCATGTGAGAGCTAAATTGTTCCATGTTTACATGCAGATATATTTCACAATACCAGATTGTGTATTCAGGAATCTGCATGAATCTGGCTGAGAAAGGAAACCAAAAGGACAGGAAATAATGTTAACAGAGGAAAGGCAACTTTACGGGAGGTAGCGAAATGGAAAAAAACAATACAGTGAGAGGAAACAAGAGCATACAAGGTGGAGGAATGGAAGAAGAGATAAGGGAAGGGTCACAATGAGCAGAGACATACGAGAAAATCAGAGGCTATGACTCAGCACCTGTCTCTCGCTCCCTCTCTCTCTCTCAGAACCACAAACTCTCCAAGTACTAAGCCTCATGCACATGCACGCTCTGTCTTTCCCTGAAACATTTCCACAGGGGAGTCCTTCATTGTGACTGACCTGTTTAATAGAGACATTTAATGACTCAGTTCCCACGCTTCCTTACAAGAAAGCACTGAGACTTTGGCAACTGCTCAGAGACAATGTAAACACTTGTTATGTCAACATAGATAATATATTTGTACAGGTACTTGTCTATTCAAAGTCAACATCAGTGACATCACTTTTTTTCGCTCCTGCACATTCATAAATAGTGCCCAAGTGATCAGATCAGGTTGTCCATATTCCAATGCCTAATCGTTTTATCATCTAATCCTTCTCTGTATGAAATCCTATTACCACATGTTTATCAGTGACACACACAGATGCAGCAGGTGAACTTTATTTGTTAATGTGACATATTTTTGCATTGCGCTCTATAAACTTACAACAATACACACGAGGGTATTAGTCATACAAGCAGAACAGGTTTATGTTTGCATGAGCCTTTCTAAGTGTCCATGTGCTTGCTTTGTAAATAATACCGGCTTCTTCGTGAAATATTCCTCCGACAAAAATCAGAGGGATCTCAACATTCCTTCTTTGTGGTATAACATAACTACACGCATGCAGTTGTGTGGCTATGCACACACACTTAGTGCTGACTGAAGAAACTCAATTGGGACTATTCTGCTGTTATTTATTTTGTTGGGTTGCTAAGAGACAATCTACTCTGGAGAGTGGTGCAGAAATGGCATCTGTTGTGGAAATACTCGCTGCTGCTGCTGCTGCTACAGGCTATGCGTAGGCCCGAAGTGTGTACGTGTTCTTTCAGATTTTATCAAAGACCTTATTATAAACTCCTTGTGTTGATACTTTGAGCAGTTTTAATTGAGCCGCACAATCATCAAAACCATGACAATGCTGTTTAAATTTTGTAGAATAATTGATCTGACGAAAAATCTGACTCAGCTGGACTTTTTTCAGCTCAAAGTAAGAGGAATATGCTTGCCTCGTCACATACAGGAATCAGCCTATTTCGTGCAGAGGACTATTACCTCAGGGACAAGACAGTCCCCGTTTTATTCAAGTATCCCACAATACCCACATTTAGACTGACTCAGCGGATATGGACTGCACGGGTATGCCTCAGTCAGATGACCAACAACTGCAATGTGCTTCCTCCAGCTCTCCCTTCTAGAAAATATGTTATCAAATTCTTAACACACCTATCTTTGCTTAATCCCTATCATCTCAAATCTTATTTAAACATGGCCTATTTTAATTACTCCTTCCAGGTGTCCGGGTTGGCAACATGAGACTAATATATACAAAGAAATTTATAACAGAGACATCTCTGACTCAACTGATGATCTAATCGTCATTCTGCTCAGCCAGTACAAGGGGGAATGGGTGTGTAACAGATATTTGTTTGCTGAAATATATCTGTTGGTTTCAATAATATACAGTGTATTCCAGCACCACAGAGTTGTTTGCCTGTGTTCAGTTTAGCGAGCAAGCTTTCACTAAGCTCTATCGAGAAGATTATTTTGCGGATGGATTTGTTTGTATTTTGATTTGCAGATTAATATGGGGCTGCTCTCTCTATTATGTTGGTCTGTTTTTTGTAATTTTATGAATAAGGTCATTCATCAGTCTGGTATACAGCTCCAACTTGTGACCTGGCCACACGGTGTAAATGTGCACAAGGTTTTCATTATGCTAACACCAACAATTTCACAAATCATTCATTGGTGGAGGTTTGTCTAATTTTCACAGAGGTATAACTTTTGAGGCATAGAGCAGCAGCGCTGTCTCAATTCCAGCCTATACCCTTTGCTGCATGTCATCACCTCTCTCTCCTCCCTGTCCTTCCTGTTCTTCCTGTCTTTCTCTCTTCTGTACTCATCATAATAAGGCAGGAATGCCAAAAAATAACCTTAAAAACAAAACAGAAAAATAGTATCACTCTTGCTTCAGGACAGTAACTTTAAGTTCACTACTCAGGGTGTTTAGGTTATGGAGGTGATTATTCAGTGATCCTAGTAGAATAAAACACAGATTCAAGATTGTGTTTTATTCTACTCGGATTTCTGTTATTTCTGTCAGTTCTTACCCAAGCGTGGGTCAAATCTCCAAGCAGGGATGTGGTCATTTTCCTTCAGTTCGCTTTCGGGCTGCAGAGGGACAGAGACAGTGATTGGCTCATTCACCTGCAGCTCCACTCCCTCACTTGACAATAGGTGAACCGAGATGGCTGCTACGGGGGTCAAATCAAACCTCTTCTCAGTCCCTGTGAGAGAAGCAGGAAAGAGTGAGACTGGAAAAAAATGTAGCAACGGGAGCGCGAGTGAGACTTAGGTGTGTAGGGAGAAAGGAGTTGACAGCAGGGGAGTAACATAAAACAGCGTAAATAAAGGAGAGGTGTCAAGGCAGGCAAAAGACAGGCAGGAAGGAAAACTGGGCAAAGAAAGGAAAAGAGGGAAACAAGGATGGGAGTGAAAAAAATGAGAAGCGCGAGGTTAGAAAGTGTCACGGAACACAGGCATGGTTGTCTTGCCCAGAGGGAGATGGGACAAGCAACAGGGAGGAGTGGTTGGGGGTCATCTTTTGAGGGGTATTCAGCAGGAAGGAAAAAGAAGTACGCACACAACCCATAGAACACAAACGTCAAGACACAGATGAGAGAGCCTGAGAGAGCCAAGGCACAGCGTTTGTATTAGAACACACTACACACACGGGGGTTATTGTGTTTCAGGAGGTCAGATGGAGAGGCCTCTCCAGGGTAGTCTCTCTCTGATGTACCACTGCTTTTATCCTTCTATCTCCACCTCCTTTGAACAGCATTTTCCTGTCATCCACTGAAGCCCTCTGCTCTTACGCTTTCTCTCTGGTCGGTTTTCTTTGAAAGTCAGTCACTGTGTTTACTCAAGACTGTATGGAAAAATGTGATTAACTTTTGACATGTCCATGCAAATCCATTCTGCAGTTTACTGAAAAAAGGTGACGTGTAGTGTCTGTATGTTGAAGAACGTTGACGTATAGATAACATTTGAAAGAAAAATATTGCCTCACTTGGAGTTTTGCCATGAATGTAAAACACTGAGTTTCTCCAAGGTTGTCTTACAAATTCCTTACCTGTGCTGTTTCCACCAAGCCCCTGGAGATAGGGGAAGTGCTGGATGTGAGTGGGGGAGCTGGCCACAGTCAGCAGAGCAGTTAGATTGGTATAGGAAGTGTTGGGAGGAAGACTCAAGGCTCTGCGTTGGAAATGTACATTGGGCTGGCCCCTCAAGCCTGTGTGTGACAAACAGACAAAGAGGATGTCAAGAACCACATACAGTACATGTCTGGTGAATATACAGGTGTGTTTAAGTAGTTTCTTTGTACTTTTTATTTTGCCTTGCATGTTGGGCCTCTACCATGTTTTACGGATAAACCTAGATGAAACACAGCCATGAATATTCTATATTTCTACCTATATTTCTGCTGGAACACCAATTATCCCCCAAGACAAATTAACACAGACACATGGAGTCTTTCATTGGAACATGTTACTTGTCCCATACCGCAGATCCCAAATTGGTAAAACTGTATTTTACAGTATGTATATGAACCGACTTTGTTCATATTAAAACCAATGGGTGTTATCAACACAGTCGGTTTATATACTGTATATCAGCAATTATATAATTTAAGACCGGCAGATAGGAGTTTAAAGAACATTATATGAGGTCTCTATTTGTCTCTGATGTTGGACTAAGTTGTTCCAAGGACATTTTACAACGCAGTCTCAGGATAAGGAGGCATACAGCAGGGATGGATAGATGGATGGATGGAGGTTCTACTGCATCCATACATCCATGTCTCTACCTCGACTTTTTCTCTCAGCTAATATTTCTTTTATATATTTTGCTGTGCAATTTGTTTATCAATTTTCATGACTGGCAGGCAGTCATGAACCACTTTCTGCCTGGCACAGACCCAGTATAGCTACATTAAACAGTAAATGTTCAGGTATAGAAGATTTGCGTCAATAGACTCCATATAGTGATGTCATTGTGGTCTGTCTGTTCCAACTGTACATTCCTGGGCAGTGAGAGTAAGATCCAGCTGTGAATAAGTGTCCATAAGTGCACCTTTCTCTCCTGTTGTACCTCACTATTATTTTGTGTCTACAGTATATGAATAATTTGACTTTGATATTTCTATCTTAAACCTACTCCAAATGTTCACAATCCAGGACCCTACTTTTTGGAAATGACCCCCATTCTGTTCTTTGTGCATTCCCTTTCTCGACTTTTTCCCTCCACTTTTGTCTCACCTCGTCTGTTCCTCCTGTTGGACACAGCTGGGCCCATCCCCCTTCCCCCCTTCTATCTTCTCCCCTATTCACTCCGTTGCCCCACCCACATCCCCACTTTTGAGCACACATCATCCTCCTCCTCCTCCTCCTCTTCTTCTTTGATTCTGTTTCCTCTTGCCACATGCCAACGTTTATCGCTCCCTTGGGTGCCCAAGTTCACAGAATCGTGACAAACAGAGTGTGTCGGACAGGGGGCACAATTTACACTCGTGTCCGACACGTGCTGTGGGCAGTGTGTACTCATATTAATGTACTGTATGTGAGTGTGTCTGACGTCACCAACACACACTGCCGACAGTTAAAATTACTCCCTTGTCAGCCATAGACACACAAAAGCCAAAGCAGACAAAGAGATTAAATTGATTTTACTCCAGTATGCCGCGGTAATATAGTTACACACACCAATATAAAGGGTCTGACTTCCATGAAAGACTGGGAAAATATTTGTATTTGTTCATGTGTGGAGAAAATTTGGCCTTTTTTAATTATTCAGTATTTGGGAGGGCGCTTGGTATTGGGCCCATAAATACACTGACAAAAAAATGTATGCACACATACACAAAGAATTACCTGGAAAGTCTGAAACAATCTCCACAACATCATCGTAGACCATCAGAGTAGCAGCTCTTTCTGGTAGCAGGTCCAGGCTGATGGATGAAAACACTGAAACACAAACACAGCCTTGTTGCTGCACACAATAACTGATTGAGCAAATTCACAAAAAATTCCAACAACAACAAAAACTACCCAGTCATGTTACTGATCACTATCAGGCATAATTAAACCATCTTTATACATTTTTAATAGTCCTGCTTTCATCCTGTCTGTAAAGCTGCAGAGAAGTCTGACCCAGCAAACGACACTGCTTTCCTCTTCCTTCCTTCTCTTCACTCCTCCATTGTTCAGCGCCGGTAAGCGTAATAATCCAATTGGCTGCAGTTTCTTTTGCTCATAATAACCCCCTCGCCTACCTCCCCACAACACACTCATACAGAGAATGTACTACAGCCGGCTTTATGTGTGTGTGCATGTGCATGTGGGTGAAAGGGAAGCAGCAAGACAGCTCCCTTACTGTGTTTTGGCATCAATTGTAATAAATTAGTAATGGAGCACTCTTCTCATCGTTAGCTCAAACACCTGGTACAAACTTACACTTTTGCCACACAGACATACAAATAGAAAACAAACCACTGCACCACTGAAAATCAATTAGCTGCAAACAAAATTCCTTGGGTTTAGACGTTCCACCTAAATGTAGCTTTTTCATAATTTTCCTTGTCCTAGACACAGACACACATTCCTACCAGGTAATCTAGAGGGAGTCCAGGGGACAGAGTTTGGCACATATCCCCGTTTGGCTGCGGTAACGACCAACGTTGTCCCAATGCGGTACGGGAAGCGAAGGTAGGTGTTGCCATCAGCTGAGGAGGTTTCCGTGGTGACGGAGGTGTGGTTGGTGAAGAGCTGTATGGTGACTCCTCCCAGGGGCTGATGGGTGCTAGCGTCACTCAGGTGAACTTTAAGGTTGACCTCTGTGGGCACGGAGAGATTTTGTTAGGTTGCATACACAGAAGAACTCAAGAAAACCCGAAAACAACTTCAGCAGCAAGTGATATACGGGTAGAAAATAAAGCTAACTTACAATTACAGCCATCTAAAACACTGCCATTAAAACTGGGTTCATTCAGCATCTGACTCTTCGCCTCTGATCCTCACAGACAACATTCCACAATCCAGCCAATCACAAAAAGGGCAGCCATCTGACCATTTCCTGGATTCTGGCCAATGGCACTTCCCCTCTAAAACAATGGGCCATTTCCCTCTCTCAAAGAAGATTTGGACTAGAGGGGAAAACAACTGTATATATAAACACCTCCTCTGATGAAGAAAAGGCACAGAAACATGAACACAAAAAGCCTGTTAGCCGAACAAAGGCTCAAACTGAGTCAGTGGTCGTTCCCACATAAAAGAGTAAAATAAGTAAGTAAAAAGAGTAAAATGTATCCATGCACCTCAAGTGCTACTCTGTAAATGTTGCTTAACTGCCTTAAGCCCACGTCAGAGTGACATAGGGGTTAGGGTTAGGGTTAGGGTCTTGCTCAGGGATCTTCAACATGGAGGAGCAGGGGATTAAAACCGCCAACTATTCGATCACTCAAACGTGAGAATTTCTCATTTTTTAATTGCTGTGCAGAATGTAAAATCTATGTACTGCTATGTAACTATTTCTACCAGTCCCATTTGTATATGTGATGTATTTTTAAAACTATCTACCAAATTTCCTATAAATTGAAAATCATCATTCAACAAATCAAGTCTGCCCCATTTATGGACAATCTAATAAACCACAGTCAGATAAATCTATGTTATACCATATAATGCAAATAAAGTATACACACTGCACTGGAAATACTATAGTTCTGAATAAACACTAAATCATTACAACACCTACAACAACAGCAGTTTTAACACTGGTTGAAAAACAAAAGCTCAATTTCACCATCACGTCCCGTAACAAACAAAATTGGTATAAATGTTATAACTTCCGAACCACACTAACCCATGCTTCCACTCAGCGGTTGCGTTGTTCTTACACACGTCAATGTATTGTTTGATCACTGGCTAGTAGCTGACCCATGGTGACCTTTCAATTAAGGCTAAAAGGGTTCCCCCTCCCACTCCCTTGACTTAAACATGTCTT
>OMNV01006556.1:201-41628 GCA_900303265.1 Brotula barbata
GGTGAAATGGTGAACAAGTCAAAGGGATTTGATGTAGAGAAAAAAGACAAAGACAGAGAGGGGTAATAGAAAACCAAACTAAGAGAGATGCAAAGGATGAATGTTAGGCAGCTGGGCCGACGGGAGGGAGTGCACCGTTGGGAAGCAGAAATGAGGAAGAGTGAGGTAGACAAGACAGGGAGAGGAGGAGATAAACCATCTCTCTCTCTAACAGAGCCAAACTCTCACATTATAATATTTATATAATATTTGCTCTCGTGCACGCTCACACTCTCTTCTCTGTTATGACAGAGGTGATGTACAAGATGTTACAATACTGGTCACATGTCACGACTGACGGCGACCAACTCATTGTAATCTGTAAAGGCCCCCAACCCTCCAACTCACCACGTAAATCGCGAAACACTCAACACAAATTGGTCACTATACGCACATGTAGAACAACACGAAGAGTTTAATCACAGCAGGGGCGGCCATGCAAGAAACTTTGCACAGTTAAACAGCTGATTGAGCCGATGGAGGACAGCAGCACAAACTGACGGTGCAGACAAGCAGGAAGGAACAGACGGGGCAGCGGGAGAAGATGAATAAAAAGATGATTAATGTAGTCGAGATGGAGGGACTGTGGGTTGTTTAATGTGTAGAAAAACTGCAGGAAAACACATGTTCTCCTTTGAAGAACATCAACAGAGTGTCGTGATGGAGAAGAGTACCTCATTAAATGAGTGTTGCACTTGTGTTACAAAGAAATACTGTGTGTCTGTGTGTGTGTGTGTGTCAGCTCAGTTCGTCTTGTAATCTAAAGTAAAAACTCCACCGACAGTATGTATGTTCTCGCAGAGATAAACTTTTCCCACTATGACTCATAACTCAGTGACTCATTGTGCACTTCTAGAGGTGAATTCCCACCTCTCACCTGCTGCCTCTTGCATTTAGTTATTCTGTAGCTGTGTGTTCGACCAGCCTGTGTCTCTGCAACTCATAAGTTTCAAAGAATTGCATCATAGCTGTGGAGTTTTGAGCTGGAGATGCAATGATAAAAATCTCTTATTTTTTCCCGTCTTATTTTTGTAATTTGGTCTTGGACCCCAAAGCAGTCGCCATAAGAGAGCGTGCTGCGTTTCGTCTTTGTTCTTCTGTTTTCTCATTGTCTCTGAAATGGATGAATCTGGTCTGATCTCCGGCTCCTCATTTTTCAGCGGCAACATGCGCCGTTTCGGGGACCGTGGTTTATTGTGAGAGCTGGAGGGAATTGGACTAAACCATTCGAGCTAAACCAAAAATGTCACCTTCACGAGATGAAGAATTGGTCCCCCGAGCTGAGGCCTCATATTGCAACAGTGGACTCATACTGACCTGTGAAAGACAAATCCTCAGCTTTAACGTTTGCATGTAATGGAAATTAAGATCAATGGCGTTCGATTCTACAAACTGACAACAGATTAGGTTGAAGAGGAGGACATGAAGTTTTATTCATCTAGCAACAAGTGTAATTTTAACAAGGGTTCATTTAATTTTGTATCTGATTTCAGTATTTCATATCAGAATGTATTTTTATTCATATCTAACTGGAGGAAAGAGTATAAGAGAGAGAAATTGACTGACACACAGTTAAACAGTCCAAGTATGCAAGTATGTGTGTTATTATTTTGTTCAAACTTATTCCAGAACGTGTTTGTATGATTGACAAGAAGGTCAGGGATGATAAATCTGATTCACATGTGATGTAATCCAGCTCCCCAAGCTGAGACAGCGGCAGAGGCGAGCTTTGTGTTCATATAGTGACTAATGTGCTTGTAAGCACTGAGCCATGGGGTCTTAGGGGTTTCTAAACACGTGACACACAATGAAAGACTCTATTCCCCCTCAACCTTCACCTCAATCCCTCCTGTCACATCATCCTCAATCCAAATGGCTCTAAATTGATACTTAGACAGAAAATGACACCAATCTGCCATAATTATTTGCATTATATTTGCAAAATAGAACGAATGGAATACAAGTCTGATCCAAGTTTTATTGGATCTTCATAACAGAGTGCATAAGGAAGAGAGAAAGACTTCCAGCTCTATGACGCCAAACCATAATTTCAATTATGATAATAAAGCATTTAAATTGTATTGGCTCTATTGCTCCAAAATGTAAATTACACAACTGTAAGTCAAGTGAATGTTCATAAAAATGTAAAATAATGAAACAAGAATATAAATAAGAGATTTTGAAATAATAATGATAATAAAAATAATTGATTTTCAGTATCTCTTCTGTATTATCTCTGTCCGGCAGTAATTTGGGTGATCTGCTCGTTATGTCGTGGTGGCACATTGGCTCATACTTGTAAATTAACACAGGAGTCTGCCTGCCTGTCTGTCTGTGTGTCTATCTCATCGGCTCTGTGATCAGTCAACTTTAATGACAGGTCATTTACGTGTAATCTGTCAGAAGCCTGCGACTGGATTGGTCTGTGTATCTGTTCAAATGAACCGAGAGGCAGTGAGAGAAGGACAAAGCGAGACAACGTACATGTGGAGTATATGAGGCAGAAATAAAAGGAAGAGCGATGGTTTTAATGTGTGTATCAGTAGGAACCCTAAGACCATGTCAGCCTTGATTCTCCAGAGAAATGAAATCCTGGCTTTAATCCAAGGCCCTCTTAAATCTCTTCAGTGGAGTGCGGCCAGCTAGGGCAGCCTCAGAGGTAATGGCTTTTGTAGCTAGTTACAGGTTCAGCCCCTAACACCTATTCAACACTGTTATTGTTGCTTTCTACGTGCGTGCATATTTATCCGTGTGTGTCTGTGTGCATGCGCCCGCTGTCATGTGTGTTGTGCACATAGCCGCACAGTGCGCTGGGTGTGTTCACGTGTGTGTTTGTGACTTATCCTGCACACACACACTAAAACTGCTTGTTGTGCGTTCATGTAAAAGCTATTGATTTTCTTCCTCTTCATTTCTCACCGGATCAATACCTGTCCAGGACAATGCATGTGAACACACAGCTGAAAATCAGGGAACAAGGCCTTTGATGTCTTTTTTTTTTGCTGGGTTTCACAAGGAAAGACACTAATTGGTGGCTTACACTGAGGGCATCCTCCTATTCTGGATTTGACGTTACCAGTAAGCTGTAGCGCCTCCTTCACTACCTGGAGTTGGACAGATAAATCACGACTTCCAGGTCCCGCCGCGTAATTTACTCAGTTCTGGGATGAAATTAGTAAACCAATTTAGCCGTGTTTACACTGGGCTGTACGTCACACTCAAAATCCATCAACTGTGACTGAGTGTTATTGCTCTATTATTGCTTTCAATATTTTTGCCAATTTTTAATTAGTGCTGCATTAGAAGACCTCACACTAAGGCGGCCTACGTGGTTTTGCCAGGCTTAGCTGTCCCGCGCCGTTAAATTCACTTCTAGACGATTTCATTACTGCGTTACTCATTAAATATTCATAGAATCTGAATGAAAAGCGGCAGGGGTAATTAGGCATTTCTTAATGCACACACTAATCCTTTCTGTAGCATAAAACACTGACTGACAGCTGTCAACTTAATACTCTGTGTTTACTAATGGGGGCCGTACAGCTGTTTGCCATAAAGCACACTTTATATTTGCGTTTGTGTGAGTCTGTATGTTCCTGTGAGCAACTGATTATCCATCCGGTATGTTGTGTTTACTGAATATGTGACAAGCCAGATTAATCAGGCTTAGGTTTGTTTGTTCATTTATCCGATGATATGAAACGTGTTACATGTGGTCAGGCGGGCATTCCATCTGTTAGGCTGTTTTTGATTGGAAGTCATGATCCCATAAATCTTCCAGATGTCTTGTTGCCAACATACATGACGGCAACTTTGATGTTCACGAATGTGCTTGTGTGTGTGTTGTGTTTTGGGGCTCCATAATTCTGTCACATCTGTGTGAGGTAAACCCGCATGGTCATTTATGGTCTGTAGTTATAAAATGGTGCAAATGTCACTCTATATGAATTACACACCTAGATGTCGGTCTCTCTCCACTTGCTCTCACACATGTGGAGAACAGATGCATGTTGGGAGGGGATGGGAGGGTGAAGCAGTCGAGGCACCCAGTCTGCAGGGGGTCTGAAAGAATAACTGAGGTTGAAGGAACAAGAAAGAAAAATGAAGAGAAGAGTCAATGAGCATACTGGAGGCTGGCAGCACCTGCTGCAGTGAGGAAGACTCCTGTCACCATAACCACCCCCCCACGCCCAATCCCGCCACCTCTGCAGCGCCGAGGAGCCGACAGCCACATGCAGGCGCAGGTGACACTGCCCTGACTCATTACAACACACACATGCAGCTACAGATACAGCACAAGTTTTGACCCGTACGAGTGCATCATCTTATCTTCCACATGACAAGGAAGTCAACATGTTGTCCTTGAAGCTCTGTTGGTTCTCTTTCACAAGGGCTACACAGGTTTTGTCAGTAGGGTTTGCGCCTTCATCATCACCTTGTCCACATCTGTGGACAACAATGACATCATCATCGACATCATTGCGTTTTGGTGGTCTAATCAGGAAGGATGCTGAAAGGCTGCCGTGTAGTGCGCTGCTTGGCTGGTAAATTAAGAAATCCAGGGCTGAGGTTCGAAATACCAGAGATACCGAACCAGTTTGGAGGTTTTGTTTGTTGCAGTGAATGGAGATGTCTGCTTCAAAGCAAATGTATTCATGGGTTTGTTCTGTCCAGCGTGAAAATTGTTTGAAATGGGTGAAGGACCTTTGTTAGCTCACAGAGCCACAAAACTGTGTTTCTGTGTTTGCACAGGTTGGAAATTATAGGTAGTTGTTGTGTCGTTGCATTTAGGTAGTTTGTCATCAAGTGCGGACAGCTTGAGAATTTCAAATTTCTCTACATCCTTTGGAGAGAATGATTCCACTTTCGTTATCAGAGTGTTTCTTTTGTACCTGTCCGTTACATTATTGCTGTACGGTACATCTGCAGACCGTCCTTAAGTGGCTTCAACCCAGGGCCAAGTCTTCGTTTCCATGATGCATTAGCGATCCTGGAGAACCAGCAGCAACTCAGCAGCATACGGCAGAGACAATGCCAGCTCACACTCACACGTGTGCACGCCAAATTGAACGCAGACACCGAGCAGGTCACAATCTAACACAGCCTTCAATAATTAAAGCCTTGAGGGAATAGGAAATATTGAGGAGTTATTGTAATGACCTCGGATTTACAGCCAGCCAGCAAAAATCCCCCGTAGCTTTGGCTAAGGAACAATTGATTCTTCGGCGCCATACTTCAGGATGTATGAATAAAAATATGCTGACTTTAGAGTATCTCAGTGTATATTGTCAAGCTTCGTGTAAGGCACGTTTCGATGAAATGGAGTCAAGCGAAGAAGTCATAAATCTGTGTCTTTGTCACCATGCTAAGAGGTGGAGTTTATGGTATCAACATTAGGAATAGGATGGAGCGAAACCAAATGGACATTTGGATACACTTATTTTACTTCGAAATTTGTTGGACTAGGTAAATAATGGAATACTTAAATAATATATTCATAGGATTGTACAGTTAAGAGTGCCAGAGGATCAGTGTAGACATAGTGTGTGTGTGCCAAAAGATATGGTTGATGACAGATGAGAAGAGATGTTTGTGTTTAACACAAAAATTCCATTTACATGTAAATTGTTTGGTCTTAAACACTGTGTACAACTGTTTATTGTAATATAGAAATATTAAAACCTACCTACATGCACTGTAATATATAATAATAATTCCAAATAGCCAAGGTGTTATTCAGCGCTACATCCCACACACACACGCACACATAAATTTTCTGAGGCTGACAAGCTCAGCAGGACAGGACCTTCTTCCTCTTCATCATTTATTCACCAACACAGCACACTGTGGCCGGCACATCCTATAGAGCAAACATTTATTCTCAGCATTCTTCAATTTCCCCCACAAAGCTCTTTTCAACCTATGGGCTCAGAATTATCACTGTACAATGGGACGGCCATATTGGTTCCATAAGTCAATCCAGGGTGCTGGTATATTGTGATCCAGTCAAATAGTGCTGAGGGGAAATGTTGGTGTAACCGGATCCGTGTGTGCCTGGACAGCACATCTATCACCACTCTATCATCTGATGTATGAATGGACAGCAGGGGGGTTGTGTACTTGAAGGTGTCATCTGAAGGTCTCGGGAAATGGTCAGCTATATATAAAGACCATCAAACCGCATCGGAGGGCATACAGAATGTGGTGAAACTCTACACTACACTGAGTTCCGCGTGCTGTAAGCCAAAGTTAATCCTTTAAAGAGTTCAGGGTTATTTAAAGGACTTTGGATATATTTAATGCTCTGTTTCGCATTAGTAACCCTTCAATAATTGAGTATAGCACACAGAAAAGGCATACAAAATCTCAGAAATTCTACAGAACTTATTCTTGAAAAACCCTTATTTTTTAAAATACGGTTTCTTCTCATTGCCCTTAAATTTGCATTTGTTCTTGCCCACAATGCATCCTGTTATATTTGCAATCTTAGGTTGAATGGGTCATATGAATACATGCAGCAAAATCAATGAATTAACCTTCAAATTCAACCAATTATTAAACCTTATTTAATTATCTACATTTGTAGAATTATGATTTTTTTTATACAGTTTGAACTATATGTATTTTATTTCATTTTTCCGTGGCACCTACATAAACACAAGCAGGCAGTCAATGTGTATATGGTCTGAATTTCTTTCAGACCTGTGTGTGTGTGTGTGTAAGATTGTAGCTCTGCAATCAGCACAGCTGTTCATTCTCTTTCCCCACCCATCTACTTTACATTGAAGTTAATGGAAATTGTTTTGGCGGCACACTTTTCACAGACTCATTCCAGAGTGCATCGCCCCTCTTGTAGCGTAATGGCGTTCATGCCTGCGTGGCTGCTTGATAGTTTTCCTGATGCAAATGGAATTAAAGCAATGCCCACATCGTTAGGATGTCGCTGATGTTAATAAGTAATGGTGAGGCATCTTCAAGGCCCATTGCTGCAGAGAGGGAGAGACAGAAAATGGAATGGAATGTCTGTGGTGTCAATTCTTCATCTGTCTCATATTTTATGAACCAGGGCAATAATGCAATTTGAGAATCGACTTTTGTGAACCAGGGCTTAATTAAGTTCACTGTGACCATGTGTGTACTGTTTTTAAAACAAACATAATCCTACAACCAAAACAAGATTTCATTGTCTTTGTCTCATTGTAATATTTTTTTGCATTTTACTGTGATGTCATCAGAATTTTCTAGTCTTGGACAATTTCACATCAATGTGATTTGTGAGGACGTGCCTGATTTAGTCAGCCAGATAAATATTACAGACTGTAGTGTTTCTGTAAAATCCACAATATAACTCAGTTCACAACCACATTCGTATAAGCCAGAAGACTAATGACCAAACGTAGGCTTTAATATTGAACTGTCGATACTCGTCGATGTGTCATAAATCAGAATACGGGGGTTGGGCAATAATATGAAAATACGGGAAGTCACAGCCTCCGTGTGGTCTTGATGAAGATGTTTAGGTTTTTGATTCCATAGCCTTAATGTGTCCATTGAAAGATATCCGTACCTACCATAATTTAAAGTTTGAAATAGTACACAATAATGTCTCCTCATGAAAGTCAAAGATGGAGATCAGGTGTGACTCACACTTTGAGAATCCCAGAAGACGTTCCAGAGCCACATGAGTAAGATCGGGAAATGTGACGCCTCAGTCCGCGGGGGGTTTATGAGCTCTGCGTCACCCACTGACTTACCCAAAGCAGATCTGCCCCCCAGACCAGCGAAGGAAGTTCCTCACCCAGAGCGTAAGCGCCTGGAAACACTGACGATGTCCTTCCTGCTGACCTTGAGCCACATGTGCAGAAAGGTCACAAAGAGGAGGAGATGAGACTGCATCATTCTGCTCGTGTCTCAGTTGAAAACTTTGTTGCCGAAGTCACCAGGCAGGTCACAGGGGAAGAGTTAGAGACGGATAAACAGCTGAAGGGTAGACCTGCATGTGGAGAGACGATTAGCAAAGAGCAGAAAGAGTGGCAGTTGGATATTAGGCCTGTCTGGGATATCATTATCTCCCATAACTATATCATCACTCATTCCGGATCAAGTCTGTCATTTCGGGTTTCCTTTGAGGTTGTGTTGCTTTTGCTGAAGTTTACATTTATGTAAGTGTAGCAACAATAAAATTACCACCATGCACCAAAAATGAATATAATTTATTAAACCAGATAGTATCCAGTCCCAGTCCTCAGTGTCCACCATGCAGTTAAACATCAATCATCTCTCATGTTGTTCCAGCAGAATGCTTCGAAGGATCCTGTGCTGGTTGGTCTGTGTGTGTGTGAGTGTGTTTCTTTCTCCATTGTGAAACCTTTTCCTGGTTTGGCTATGCTGAAAGATGTGGAATCCTTTCTGGGCGTGGCACCCCGGGTATACCCCCCCTTAACCAGGATAGATGGAAATACTGGAGATAATGACAACAGTTGCACACACACACTTACACACACTTAAAGACACACACACCCCATCTCTTCTGTCTATCCGTGCTCACCAGCAGCACCTTAGCTCCTTGTTGACCTTGAGGGATCGATGTAGAGGTGGTACAGCAGAGCTGAGTGGCCATGTGGAAGCTCATAAATAAGAATGAAGGATGGCCCCAGGGGCCCCAGGTGAGGAGGGCGTGGGGTTATCACGAAACATCCGAGCAGAGAGAGGCACGACATAGACACTCGGCTGCCCAGCGCCCCCTCACCCATCTGGAGATTAATTACGCCTGTTTCCACATTACCATCTAGCCCTCCCTCTGGGGAACCTTGACACCTACAACCCCATCCACGCTCGTCCACCCACCATCATATATAGCCACACACCACAAACCACATCAGGGAAAGAGAAGGGTCACACTAACTCAATCTCTCCTGGAGTAGAAAGTCCACCCCACCCCCCTCCTCATCAAACGTAGTGTAACAGCGTCTTGTTCTTTCGGGCTCATACCTGCAGTCATATATGCGGCGCTCGAGCAGAAACCCGGGACCGTTTTCTCATTAGCCTTTGCTGCATGATGACAATGCTGCACTCATCGCTCACCGCTCTGCCCTCAGAGCTCACGCTGCTGTTGGATATTGATAGAACCCTTGAAAAATCGCCCTCACAGAGAGCATTTTGCCAACACGGACCATAAAGTCAGCTCAGGATCTATACAGAGGGTTAATGGTGCTTAAAGTCTTCCATGCTGTACACTGCTATATATCAGCGCCCAATTATGGGGTGATTGTGGTTTTTTCGACACGGCGTAATGTCAGCTATAAACAGAAATTTAAACGTCTTTAATGACTTAATGGTTACGGCCATTGTGCAGTGAAGTGAGTGAAGAATTTAAAGTGTGTCCTCTTTGATCTGTGGTGAATTATAGGGGCAATATATGAAATATTCAAATTGATTTCTTCTTATTTGCATTCATAAATGATGAAGCAGGGATGACACTGTTGAGTACATGTGGAGGGAATAGTCTTAGGGCATGTCTTAGGAAGAGACCTGTAACATGCGATCAGCATTGCAGACATAAAACTGAATGTCACGATGGCGAGAGCAGCTGACATTTAGGCTGCCATTGTAATAAAGTAGGAGTGACAAAAGTGCTGAGGGAGGATCTATCAGTCTGTTTACATTGGGGAATATGAGGCTTGTTATCTGATAAGGGGACTTCTCCTTTAAGCGAGTGGTTTTTTTGCTGCTCGTCTTTGAGGTGACCTGGTAAAAGGGCACCGTCGTTCCTCTCGTGAGGATTGCATGTGTGGAGATCCTCACCTTCAGATTTCACCACTGACAGACACTCAGTGCCTTACTAACATCAGTATCTGTTATGAAAGAAGGAGAGAGAGAAGTGAGTCATTTTCAGCAGACAGTAATTAGATGCATCTTATTATACTTATTGTTCATCTCATTATATCTGCATATATTCTTAGCATTGCTGCATTGCTAATATCGAGCTCATGGGTGTCGCACCCCAAGAGGACAGAATATCAAAAGATTTGAACTGAATTTCTTTTTCTCCTCAGTATCAGGATCGAAACCTGATAGGAAGCTGCAAGAGATAACAAACCGTATCGATAAGCAGCATTGGTATGTCTATATTATGTCCTGCCATAATTCAAGCAAGTAAATTCTAGTTCTGTATGCATGACTTAATGATAAGGATCGACGAGATGATTCAATCCCCACATTTCTTCCCCCGGAACCACCAGAAAAACGTGATCAGGACGGATCTTTTCCTCCAGCCCGCTGGCTCAGAGATAGCCTTTAGTCGGTGATGCTGCATAGTCACAAAGATAAACTTTGTGCTTGTGCTGATGCGTGCATATTTACTTGCTTTGTCGCGCGATATGAGATTACTTTATGTATTTGTGTTCTCTTTTGCTCCTCTCATACCATACAGGCACCGCCCACTTTGCCTCTCTGCCTCCTTCTCTTTTTTTCCGTGCCCTCCCCGTCCTCGGCTCTGGTTTGATCTATCATCGTCTCTATGAAAACTACTCGATGGAAATAACCGACAGGCTCTGCCTCATTCACATCCTCTCTGTGCATCGTTGCTAAAAAAACTTGATCCCAGCTATTTCCAAAAACAAAATCTCTCCGTGAACTCCATGAGCTTCAGAATGTCTTTTTTATGTATATATATTTTATATAACTTTGGTAACGTTCCTGTCACTCATCCATCACCTTCACTCTCTGAATTGGTATAAATGGTGGAGGGAGGAAACATGAGATCAGAGTAGTTTGACATTAAAGCCTCTACCTGACTCGGCCGTCTCCGTCTCACCAAACCTCTCAGCGAGGGAAAACTGTTTTGAACAGCACATCCCAGAACAGAACAGAACCCCCCCCTCTGCAGTAGGAAGGGTATTCGCTCCGTACCCACCGCTCGCTTTGGGCATATATTGATCTAACCTGAGGCATTCTGCTCTTGAAATAGCCCCGCCAGAGGCACAGAGAGGTGCAAATGCCTTCCAGGAGCCTAATGGAAAGCAGCAGGATGTTATGTCAGCCTGGTAACCACACCCCCCATCCTCCCTTCACGTCCTGATCCAGATCGAGATAACCTCTCTCGCCAAACAGACCTTCACCTTTCCACTCGGGAGACTGTGGTTTACTCATCGCTGGGTCGGGGGGCCGTGCTGTGGAACTCTGGATGTCCTCTTAAATACAGAGATGCTGCCATAAATCAAAGGGGATATGGTTCTTCTTCTCTCCTCCTCTGTGAGGTTATTAATGATATGTGCTGAGAGAGCTGAACTGGACAAAGCCAGGAGACTGCTGCTGGGATGGAGCCCCCCTCCCACCGCCCTTAAGTCTCACTGACTTGTATTTAAAAGCCCATGTTGTGTCTGGACTTTTGGGGATGCACTTGCACAAGCATATGTGTGGTTTGGTTCTTTTGACATCTACAAACTACCCACCGCTGTGCATCAAGTGTAAACAATAGGAACCTCATAATTTATATTTTTGACGTGGTGTAATAAAAATGGATGCATGGAACAAAATGTAGAGAAAGTGCTGTGTTATGGAAACCCCAGGCTACATTATAAAGGCGTAGTTTGGATTGAGGTATGATAGTATTTATAACTACGGACAGACAACCAGCTGGATGATGGGCTGGGATTTGCGAGGTGTCTCTGTAGAAAGTTGAATTAAGAGTGTGACATTTTCCCCACTCAACAAGAGAAAAGGTGTAAGAGAGAAAGTGAGCGTTTAGGGGACGAGCAGATGGCATCTCAGACAAGTCAAATGGCATCGGCAGGCCTTCGGCTGTCTGTCGAGGGAGTGTTTGTCACCCTCTGTGATTTTGTGCCCTTCAACCTTCTGACACGAGGCAGAGGTCTGATGACGACGTCGTGTCTGTGGCATTTCAACTGTTTCTAATTTCACTGCACTATCATCGTTGAACTCTTAACTGGTGACATTTAGTGCCGTGCATAAATTAGACTGCGGTTGGAGCGTCAAGGGGACAAACGGGTTTCCAGCTGCTGAAATAGAAGAATCACAATGAAATCTTATCGACGGAGATCATGCAGAGGTTGGCAGCAGTGAAAAAAAGACAAAGATTGGAGCGCAGGGGTGAGACAGAGAGAAAAATAGGAAAATTCATGTCATCTAGATATAAAATATCTGCATTAGTTCATCCATCCAGCTGCTTGGTGCACATTTTGAGCACTAAATTGCCTTTCTTTTACTGTTGCTTTATATTTTTTTGCCATTCTAGGTTGAATTAATGCAGTAATGTTGTCTAGATGCACATCTACAGAATATATAAAGAGCACCAACTATCTGTCCACATATCCCATCCCTTATGTCCTATAATTCTTTTCAAAAAGAGACGGATCCACTTCTCTGTGTTCAGCTAGCTTTCTCTGTCTCTCACGCTAGAATGTGATTTGTCTGAGCAGCCATCCCAAACAGACAGCCTCCCTCTAAAATCCCTGTAAAGCCGCTGAAGGAAAGGATCATCGTTACACAGTTACTGTCACGGACACCAACAAGGTCACTCTTGCCTATAGATAAGTCACAGAGATGACACCTTCTCAAGGCCTGTTTTCAAGGATGTTTCTGTGAAGACAATCATGTCACAGTGCCGCATTACAGCCCCAAATCACCGAAATTCCTCTTAGCTAAAATCCAAGTCGATCAAATATTATCATGTAATATAATTTAAAGAGAAGGACTGAATATATAATTTCAATGCTTACTTAACATCGGCATGGCGCAGCCCAAAAATGACAGCGTAATTTTCTTCCATTATAAGTATGGAATTTCTATGTGACATTTAAAGGAGCTTAAGAGCAGAGTGAGTAATTTACAAAGACAGAAAAAATCTGCTGCTGAAAGAAAGCTTGTTAGTCTGAAAGGTCACGGATGTCATTTAATTATTGATTCATGGCTCCTTACTCATAAGGATAAATCATTTTGACATTTTGGTACCTTAAGGGGACTAATATTACAGTTCTATAATCTATAAATATAGAAGAAAAAAACCCAGAATGAGCAGAAAATGATCATTTAATGGTGTAATGTTTTGCAGGGCTGGTTAGCTGAAAATTCTTTTTATCCTATGTCGACGAATCGTAGATTTGGTGTTTCAATACTAGTAATCAGTGCGATTGATGGGAGCTGGTGACCCACGTCCATCAAATGTCACGCAAGAGCCGATACAGATGGAAAATGAAAAACAGCTCCTTCAAATTTTCCTTAAACCTTAGGAAGGGAGGTGAACTGAACGAGACATTGAGAACGAACAGATAACGGAAATGAAACGGGCAAGCAGAGTGAAGATCCTCAGCGATTCACTGTCCAGTCAAATTGACTTTGCTGATGGTTGCCGTGTAATACAAGCGGACATATTCAGGTGTCAGCAGAATTTATTATGGAACCCCCCCACCCCTCACCCATCCTCCTCTCAGTGGGGTGTCACGGCAGATATTTCATATCAGTGGGCGGATGCATAGAGCCTTCTCTAGTCCTGTTGAGATGTAACCTCTAAAAACAGCAGACATCAGCAGGCTAACCTGTCATCCCACATGGTTACTGCCCGACCCGGACTGTGTCGACGGAACTGGACGAGACCAGAACACGCCCACGTCCATGTCCATGTCCATTAACATTGCCGTGTGTACACTCATACTGTAGGACTGTGGGCAGTTGTTTGGTATTAGAAGACATATTAACTCATGAACTTCTGGATAATTCATCTCCTGATTATGCTGGCATTTAAACAATGAAGCAGGACTGCGTGAGGCACAGTTGTGTGTGTGTGTGTCTTTGATCATTCCCCGTATGACTCCTGGTGTGAAGGAAGGAAGCTCATTAACGGCGCCTTTCCCCTGTTTGTAGTACACAACAGGAATAACCCGTCGCTAATGAACACATAACCATCACTGTGGTATGTTGTACGGGCGAGATTTATTTTGAAAATGTTCCCATAATTGCACAGACATATGATATACAGAGAACGATGACATCACAGCTAGCGTTACATTTACAGTGTCAGTCCAGTTCAGTCCGTGCTATTGAAGTTGAACGTGAATGAGCTATTTCAACAGATGACAGCAGTGTGTTACTGCCGTTGAGCAAGACACCAGTCCACAGATATCTAGTTCTGGACTTCAGTCAAACAATATGTTCTCTTATTTTCACACATTAGACCTTTCTGCACCTAACAAGCACTGATGTTACAGCATACACAAACACTGATAGTAACAGAAGCATCATCTCAATCCCATCATCGTGACACTAACGTTAGTTCACTACATGAGCCTGTAAATTCCCTGCACACCTCAAAAACAATAGACAAAGGCATATAGCACTGAAAAATAGTTCAATTGTTCTCTCATCTTTCAGAATTTTTAAGTCTGTATAGATTGAACTAGAGTTTGCGTTTGCTGTGCCTACATTGGAGCAGACAGTTGTTTCTAAAGTGTGTGTAGCTTTGCAAGAAAAAAAAGGAAATGCGTAAGAAGGTTTTCCAGGGCACTAGGATGATATCCTGCTGGATTTATCACCTGCTCGTCCTTCCTCTGCTCTCCCGCTGAGCTAGGTGAGTCACGTACTGTAGTAGGTGTGCAGTTGAACACCTCTTTTGGTCGCTCCTCTCTTCTTTTATTTCTCACCATTTTTTCGGTGCTGTTTCTCCCGTACACTAAGATGAGGGAAGCTTCGTTCGGCTTACTGGAATACACGTGAGCACTTTCAGAGGTTTCTCCAGCCTCCTGGGAGGCACAAAATGAGACCCAAAATAAGAGAGAGCAAGGGAGAGGGTGAGGGCAGAAACGGAAGGCAATACAAGTGGAGGAAGAGACAAAGTGGAATGAGACCGAGGCAGACAGAGAGATTGTACATCAAGGGGCTCTTTGTACATTATTAGGTCGATATCTCAATCTCGCTGTCTGCAATCCTGTTCTGTCACGTCTTATCAGGCCCTCCTTTCCGCAGAGAAAAGCCTTCAGAAAACCATTTACTCGTTGCTTTGATGTGGAGGGCTTAATGCCGTTCCGAGGCTCCTCTCTGCACATTAAAACAGAGTTCCCTGAGCTTTCAGGACGATGCCGTAGCGGCCGAATTGTTACTGAGAGCTGATGCAGAAGTTGTCCTCCGGCTGTAAGGGTGAACCTGAGTGCACTATTATTAACTTTTCTGGTGGCGGAACAAAAGGTCAGACGAGGGAAAATACCTGAGAGATCGCTCTCATCCTTGAGGAGGGACACAATGAAAGAAAGATACATTTTACTAAAGTGGGAAATTAATTACAGCCTTAACAAGTGGGAAGAGGATGTCGAAATTCTCTCCCCCACAAAACAGTCACATGCTAAGGGATTTGATCCTGTAGCTGTTAGTTAAAATTAATTCCTGTCTTGAAATAAGTGGGGTTATGGTTACATTTAAATACACTGTGACCTGCGCGTACTAATGCACATCTCAGTGTCTCGGTGTCTTGGTGCCTCTCCGTGCAGTTCAATGCCTTCATTTTGTCCTTTGGCAATTTGTAAACTCAAAGCTACGGATTGAAGAATTGTGAGTCTATTCCAGAGTCCCGAGGATCTGGGCCGCGCGCCAGGACGGAGATTATGTACTTTATACCTATACAGAGGCAGAAACACGAAACATCAGAATGGTTACAGTCGGTGCCTTTTCTGCCGTGTGCAAATCTTTATGTCAGTTTGACAGCAGACACAAAAGGTACAAGAGTATGAGTTGATAAAGAGCCTTCATCTTATCTGCCTCCCACCCTCTATTCAGGTGTCACATTTTCCAATTAACGCTGCTCTCCGGGTTAATTTAATGTGCTCTGATTATCAAGCAGTAGTCAGTTTTCAACGTTTTAACATAAAGTTTTAGCACCCCCCCTGCACACCCACCCTATTACAGAGTCGTCAAATTTCCTGTCCCAATTATGCTACAATATTCATTACATGATAGTAGATGGCGTATGGAGCCTTGTCAGGTACGAGCGTGCTCCGATGTTGTGGAACCAATATGATATTTTTTAGTTACTTCACCTATCAATCACTCAAAACTTGTTGTAATAATGAAAGAGATCGGATATATAGCCATTAAATCCTCAGAATGAATAATAAATTCTGAATTTTATTACCTCTGAAGTTGTGGAAAGTGTTACCATAATGACCGTTTTCGCGTTGTTTCTTTGTTTTTACAAGAGCTAAACGAAAGTCAATTTTGAAACATTAACCCCACGGTGTTTTATTTCTCTCCCCGAGTCCTCTGACACATTTTAAGCTCAGTGGCAGCAGCGCGTGTGATTCCCAATGAGGGATTAGCCCGGAGCCTGGATATGAATCTTCCTCACTGTTCTGATTTAGTAACCGTGGGTCCTGCAGTGCTCCAACAGCTGTGATTTGTTGATTTAATCAATCTCCTCCTCGCTGACAAACAGGCAGATCCGAGCTGTTTATATTCGGCATCCCTGCTCCGTCGCACATGGAGGCCTGCTTTGAAATCTAAAAAAGTACTCTTCCTCCGTATCAATGCTACTGTACCGTCACTCCATCTTCTACATTGTCAGAGATCTTGAAAATCTGTAGCATTTAGGTAAAATCTGCCAATATAGCATCTGTTTGCTAATATGACATTGCTTCCGTTTGTGATGTTTGATCTCTTTTCTATTGAGGTCACATTAGTAGATTGATTGTTGTGGTTTCTACGAGTTGTATGAACTACAACAAACTGTTTTTTACACTTTGATTGTGCACATGATGTACTTGAGTGCTTTTTTCTACCACCATCACACAAAACCAGTTAGTGGTCCCACATTAGTCTTAGATGAGACGGAGACTTTCTGGTTTTTCGGCTCTTTTCTCCAGCGCAGTTGTCGAGTTGGGACTTGTCGCTGCCATTCATTGGTGCAGCTGAGGCAACGCACAGATGAGCGTGTGTGTGTACTCAATAAGCGTGTGAATAAGCGCTATTAGTGCAGGTATTGTTCTCCATTCTCATCCTCAGCTCAAATAGCACGCAGCTGCAAATGTGGGCTGCAGGAAAAAGATTAGATAGGAGGACAAACTTTGAATTTTGTCACAAAGATTTATTCTTGTTTATATAAACTGTGATTTGAAACAGGACAGCCGTGCTCTGTTTCATTGGACAAATGGACAAGTCCATTCAAGATTATCCACTTTTCCCGTTGTCGTGTTTTCTTGCAGGTTCTGTCCTCTTCATTTCCATATGTCTCACGTTGATGCATTTTACTTGAAATATAAATGCTCTGAACTTGTTGGCTCTAAGTGGGTGTAATAAACAATGATTGGGTGTTTACGATCTCCCGTGGCCTGTTTTCCAGTTGGAATGGAAGCAGTTGGGCCGGTGTCCAGCCGTGCGATTGATGGAACACGCGGATCCACAGGCTCATCCCAGTCCCACATGCCAATGAGTTAAGATCCCGACTGCCCTTTCCGTGCCTATTTGTTTATCGATTACAGATTTTCATCAGTCTTAGGTGTTGACGTATCGCAGGGAGGAAGGGCATAAATCTTGGGCCAAGTAGGACCGAAAGCTATAAGTTATCCAAAAACAGGGTCCTGGTGCTGGGTGGAACCCCAGCTTTAAGCTGTCAGGTCGGGCTAGCATTGCAAATCCAGGCCTGTGATGGATATGTGGTGATTGGAGTGATGGCCTTAATACCTCCAGACTGACCTGAAGGTTAATCACGATGTGCTGTTTAAGCAGCCCAGCCCTTACAGCAACACACCTAAAAACAACCACACACCACATGTTCCCGTCACACACACAGCGCAGCGCACACACGGCTCAAACACAGCCAACCAGACACAAACATACAAGGACACGCACGCACACAGGCACACGCTATATCATGTCACACACACACACAGCAGGAAGGGTCTCCGTCTTACTGACCTTTCATTATGCTGAACTAGCAGTCCGTCAGTGTCCAGGCTCCTGGGGAGCCACGCATAATGTTGGGGATCACCTATGTTATTACTCTCTTTTAGCCCAGAGATCTCTTATAGATGAGGTGTTCTATTTTTATAACATTCTTAACACATTAATGGCATTGGAACGTTTTATATTTACTCCAGATCTTAGACCTGTTGTGATCTAAAGGCTGAAAATGATGTATTCTTCTGACTTCCATTCAGAGATGTGAAACTAAAAAAATTTTTTGTAGGGGGTGATATCATTTTAATAATTGTTAAAATTATAGTGTTTTTTTCCCTCCATTATATTGCAGACCTTAATCTTCACGGCATACTCGCTCATTTTGTCAAAATACCTTCCTTTACATCTTAGTGCATGTTTGTTTATATCTGCCTGACATGTTAAATCACTGTCACCAAAGATGAAAACCTGTTGTGCTTTTGGTTGAATGAGAATCGTTCACCGAGCAAAACGTCTTAAACCGCGGTGACTTCACATGCAAAACAGGCCTTCTGCGTGAACAAGCTTTCACCGCCTTCCCATTATCTGGAAGGAATCTGTTGACTGGACATGCATAATACATGAGAAAATGGGTGTTACTGTAACGTGCGTTTCTCAGTGGCAGTCCCTGCTGCCTCTCCGTGTAGTCAGAACAGACACTGAAAGGGACGTGGCAGCAATGCAAACCCATGGTCCCTCCATGCAGTGCCAGGGAAGACCAAGGACAAAAGATAAAGATTCAAGTCATTATTTTGGCCATGGTGGCAACTCTCATTCCCTCCCTGCCTCTCCACTGTCACTCAGCCTCTGGCTCTTCAGCTCTCATCTTCCTCTTTCCCAGTGGGTATCCACCAGTCAGTGGATGTGCCCTGGATGCTGGCGCTAAGCACTAATTACTCCGTAATTACAGGCAGGAAAACACTTCAGCGAAAACTCCCAACCAGCTAATAAGTTTGAGCGGACGTACAGCAGCATACAACAGCCAGCTCCCATCGCCACAGAAACGTGCCTGCATTGACATCAATTGTCATTCACTGAGACGCCTGTTGTCATCGTTATGGAGATGCTGCATGTGATGTGGTTTGATGTGCTGTCCTGTGTGGTTTGTGTGATGTAAATGATGCAAGCCTGAATTCCTACACTCAGATCAGCGGCTGTGCGGTCCAATCTCGTGCTCGCTTTGTGCTTTCCATGTTGCGTAACGCTGCCAAATGAGCATTAGCTGCAGATGTATGATGAGACAGACCAGCAGCTGGTGTAAGGATTTACAAAGAAACCCACTTTAATATTTCCTTTTCAGATGGTAAACACCCCAAAGCTTGTTATCATAATGCTTCTTTTTGTCTGTACTGTAATGATGCTGCAGGTAGAATATTACCTGTTGGGCTCATTGTCACGCTGTGAGGAAACCCAGACAGATGTGCCTGGGGTGTGGTGGTTATCATGCTGATCACATGCTTGGTTATCTCAAATCCCTGCTTTGCTTCCTTGCTGCTGCTGCTCACAGCCAAAGCAAGAAGAGCGATTGTTTGCTTGCAGCTGCACCGATAGCATGTTCACAATAAAACCTGGTGTGGAGTGGAGGCTCCTCCCTAATTACTTGGAATAAGACGATGTCATAAACAATGCACAGCATCTGCTCCATTTGCAGTGCCTTTGCTCGGTGCACCTTGCAGCACAGTATAGTCATGTCACCACCTCTGTGATATGTTTAGTATGTGGCTTCCCCTGGAGGGCAGCTTTTCAGGGAGATATAGCATCACACTGACACGAGTGCTGATCTGCAAATTGGGATAAGATAAATGCACGTGTCAGTCCCGGCCACATGGGATCTCTTCTTCACATGCCATAGGAAAGGAAATGAGAGGCAGTTGGTAAGGCTGAATACTGTTCCGAAAACTGTAAGCCTGGTATTGCAGTGCTTTTGCTGACCTGCGTGTGAGAGTACAGGACGAGAACGGATCAGTTTAGGTCAGCTCCATCTCTTAAGTCAAGGTGATGTAAAAGAACCCGAGTCCTGCTGACTGCTGACCTTTGTGTCTTTTCCCATCTATCATGCAGGGCTGTGTGTGTGTTTGTGTCTGTAGGTAGGTGGAAGTGCTGTTGAAATGTGCGTGCGCAGGTGAGGGACTTTGAAGGATCCCTCTCTGTCGTGTTGCGTGAATGAGCAATCTGTCCTGTTCATACTCAGCCAAGCATATCCGGCCCTGGCCTCAGCCCTGCCGGTGCTGACGGGGAAACAGTGGCAGTTTAAATCTGTTGACATTGTTCTGGCAGTGGGCAGTGCTTATGCCAAGGATGTATCTTTTTGTTTTCTGCCGTCTGCAGCAATACCTGCAGTGGTGTCCATGACAGGTTGAGATTTGAAGGTTAGAATAAAAGGATAGCAGTGGAAAAATCATCACTTATGCAGCACCGTAACATGTGCTAAGATTATCTCTCTCATCATCAAAGCTGGAAGATTAGAAATCTTTTTATATGTCTGGAAACTAAAGGTGAATTGAACATTTGAAATGGAAAAAATGTCTAAATGTTACCAAGAATTTTAATAATATTTTTCCCCACTTCCTAGATGTTGAGTTGGTTTAGTGCTGTACCAAACAACATGTAGTTCATAATCCACTGACCGGCTGCAGCACCAGTACTGATAAATCTTAAGGAGAAGAGAAAAATTACGATAACATCGGGATCGGGATTCCAACATGTGGCGAAGGTAGAACGTGTAAATGTCACCTGGGGGAGATTATAGGAGTTCTGCCTCCCACAGTGAGCATCACTGATGTATACAACACAAAGCAACAGATAGCGGAGCTCAGACAGACAGTGGGATGAATTAATCAGTACTGGAGGTGTTCCCCCAGGCTTCAAATTAATGCCATCCTTACGCTGCATCTTTACAGCTTGCTTTGGCAAATCACCAGCTCAATTCTCCTCCTTCCTTCTCTCCATTTTCTTCTCTTTCTCTGCACTCTTGCACCTCCCTCCTACACACACCCTCTCTCCCTCTTCCCCCCTTCTATAACTCCTCCTCTTTCTGCTGCATGATGCCACGGTGTACCAATCATTCTGACTGTGGGCGTGTGTGTGTCAAGACATCACTCTGGGCTTATTTACTACACGGCAGGGGGAGAGAAAGGCACAGAAAATGGAGGTCAGAACTCATCGTTAGTGGCCAATGAATTCTTAATTAGGGCAACAAATGGTGCAGTGCCTCCAGTGTGGCTGGAGAGCTCCCAAAACACCAGAGATCATAGGCCAGTCACCTACACTCCCTGTATCCGTTGATTATGGGCTGGACTGCGGCAAACCTGAATAATCGCCCGCTCTGTTTCAGATGTGAATTCAGTTCTAAACTAGAGCAAAAAAATCCAACAGGAATAAATTTCCTCGCTTCCTTGTCTGCTATGATTGGTTTATGATCGTTTTACAACGGAAGCACGTCCGTACAAAGCCGACCATAAAGAGGCTCTCAGCAGTGTGTAGCTGTAGTATTCCGTGTATAAAAAGGGATAATGGGAAATACCACATTGCGAGTCAGATTATTTATGTACATGTAACGAGGACATTAAAAATGCAGGCATTTTCAATTGCCATTATTTTTCTCTGGCTTGCACTTTATTTAAATAAAAATGTTAATGCTGTTTCCAAACAGGGCCAAGGCTAAAACAACAAAGGGCTGTCCGCTTTTTAAAACATTCCAATATCAAAACGCAATTCTCAATTAGAATGGGCTTTAAATATGTTATAAAGATGCTACATAGCTGCGATTCATCACAGTTCTTGTGTACATCTTTTAATGTTGAATTAGGCTCCAGTACTGAGCAGAAATGAAAGGATGCAGTACAGTGCACACACTCATTGACATCTACACTAAATGTTACTTAATAAATGTTGACCCAAGGCGGTATATGTCGTAATAACAGTACCTCCTCTGTCTGCCCGACTTACCTTGAAGACAACGTGTCGTCAACATGGTGTCCTTTGACATTTCAGCACAGCCGTCACTGGAATATTCCACCTGTCAAACATAAACATCATGGCTGCTATGGGAATAATAAGCCTTACAGTATGATTGTAGTTCCCAGCTGGGTGTGCTTTATATTTTCACCTGTTTCTACCTTTTTTTTGCCGTCTTCCCTCTTTCATCCATCTGTCCTCTCATCCTCATGCGGTATGTCAAATGTCCCCAGCCTGGCAATGTGCTGACAGGCAGCAACCCTGACGTGCTCACAGGCTCCTCTGAGGGGAGCTCAGCTTCCTTTCACGAGGCTCTGGAAGAGCCGGTGTCAGACTGAATCCACCCTGGACAACCGTCATCCAGCACAGTCAGTCCCTATCAGAGGACACCCAGGAAACACAACGGGAGAGGGCCAAGCTGTCCGTGTGTGTGTGGACGTGACGCACAAAAAATGATTTACAAAATCACGGTTACAGGCACGTTTAAAACTTCTGGGATAGTCCATGTTTTTATTGTGCTTTTACTGAAATTATCAGTAATTTGCATAACGGGTTACATAATTTAGTGTGTCAACATGACCGACTGACAAGAAGGTAACGACTGAACCTGATTGGTCTAAATCTGAAAGAATTAAAGGAAACAGGTGGATGATTGATAGGTGAGATAAGAGGATCGTATTGCTTACTCTGTCCCACTCTGCAGATTGCTGGATTAACTCTTCTGACAGAGCCCAGGGCCAGATTAAAATAAAAGCAGCTCCCATGATGCCTCCTGTTTCCTAGAGTACAAATTAGGGGATGATTTTCATTCCCTTTTATTCTTTTTTCTTTTTTTGACCAGCTGGCACGTTTGCATGTAAATTGGAGTGTGTGTGTGTGTGTGTGTGTGTGTCTTAAGTGAATTACCTGACTTCTCTTCCCGATCTATTATTGATCATCCTGCTGCACCGTAACAAAGGTGCAGTGATTAATAAGTAAAGACCCCTGAGATGGAGAGAAGCCGCGAGTCAACGACAAACGGATAAATTCATTAAGCGCATTTCAATTCTCACTTTTCTGAGTTTGAGCTTGTGTTTTTCTGACGTCTAGTGCTGTCCTCATTTGACACGGAGAGGGGTGGGGAAGTGGCAGACGTAACAAAGAATAAATCCGCACTGGTGCTCACAGAGGGAGACAAAGCAAATTAAGAGTACCAAGTAGAATAGAAAGTATTCCACTTCACCAGTGAAGGCTGCGGCTGTGCGCTGAAGTCATCGGAACCAATCAATCTCATTTAACTTTTCTCAGATGCTCCTCTTCATGTGTACTGATGGATTGGGCTGTGGGTGTGTGTGCGTGTGTCTGTGTGTGTGTGCATCAGGAGAGCAAAGTGTTGAGGAGGTTTGCCCTCTACAGTTCTTTCCCCTTTTGTTTGTAAAGGACTGAATATCAAAATCTGACAATATACAGTTAAATCATCCGAGTATCCTCATACACACACACACACACACACAGTGACACATACACACACAAACGCACGCGCAGTGTCATCTTCAAAGGCACCCAGGGGCAGCGTGGCCAACGTGACAACACACCTAATGAGCCAGCCTGAGTGGGTGACCCTGGCGCCTGGCGGGAGGAGTGGCGTCGCCATGGAGATCTGGAGGAGAAGGATCTGAGTCATGGTGCCATGCAGGTGTTTTTGGAGGAGGATTAAACGCCTGTGTTCGTACACCTATGCCCTTTAATTTCTCTTTACAGTTTGTTCTCACACGCATCGACACAAATCCTGCGAGAGAAGCTGCGGTTGCGTTAAGTCGTTATTTCGAAGGAGAGTCGGTGGTGGTGGGTTTGTCTTCCCCTCCATATTACTGTACCATAACATGGCTTTAGCTGTCAGGGGGGGAGAGTGGCCATTATCCTGCCAGACAGTTCCAACCCTGACACATTTAGGGGTTTGAGGTGTGCAGCGAAGACTGTGCTCTACACAGTCTTTCATCATCGTCAGCAGCCGAGACGAAGATCGCGAGAATGAGAGGGCGTAACAGAGGGCGAGAAAACCAAACCGAGCAGAATGCAGAGGAGCTCCGGGGGCCCTCCAGCATGCTCACTGATGATATGCGGGGTAACGAACTAGCATACTTTTAACATCACAGGCGTGACGTTCCCAGTGACTGTCAGTGTTTTCCAGCCAGGCTCGGTAGAGACTAGCGGCGCCCTGTAATCTCCTCCCAGCCGCTCCGTACCAGCTTTTGAGGCTCGCTCTGCCGATTTAAAGCCTGCGTTTCATTTGTCAGCCTAATGGTGAAATTTGTAAGGCGTTTAAATTCGTGCCTCTCCCGGAGGTGTCAGGGAGCGTGTGGGGCTGTCAGAGGTGACACCGGGGAGAGAAGTGAGTTGCTTCAGAGTGTGAAAAGTAATCACTTTAACTTGGACAAGTTTGAGTGGCTTAATAGAAGTACAGCTTGTCAAGAGTCTCAGTAGGGACTGTGGACTAATTGTAAAATGAAGGCAAACATGAAACCGCACATTTTCAGCCCCGCGATGACACAGATACACACACACACACACACACATACATACATTTAGAAGCACTTTTTCCTTGGCTCGGAATACAGAGAAGCTGGTGCCTCTCATCACACATGAATAATTAAAAGAGAAAGGCCGCAGTTGCTTTTTTGTAGGGTCAGTGCACAACCAGTAAGAAAGGTCGAGACAGGGACACGGCGTAAAGGGGGCAGGGAAGGAAAACAAGCCAGCACATCGATGAAAACGGGACCAGATTGGGAGTTAGAGGAGGATGGAAGATCAGACGAGGGTTGAGAGCGAAATGAAATAGATGTAGAGACGGTGGCGGAGGTATTTGCAGTTATTATAAAACGGGATCTCTGCGTGGGCAATTTACGGTTTGCGGAACGTTCAAGAGACTCTTGGGGGTTTGTTGTTTGTTTTTCCGCAGTGTCTTCCTTTGTTCCGTCTTGGAGACGAGACAGTATGCTTTGTGTCAGTTTACAGACGCAGAGAGATGTTTCCTCATTTGAATAAATTCATGTTTACATGTCTGTTTACATGGAGGATGTGTGGGTATGTGTGGGTGAGCACAGTGTGCATGCGTGTATGTGTGTGTGAATATGGTAATGCAAGCGAACAGTCCGCTGATGGGAGTTGTCGGGGCGTGGAGAGTTGATTTTGTCTGAAAATAAGTAATGTAGCATACGTGTATAAAAGAAATTGCCAATTTTTTCAACATTCTTGTTGTGCACACGGTGTGTATCATTTCTAAGTTTGCAGATAAGTTGTTTTTCATCCATAGTGGTATATTTTGTCATCATTTGGGACAGGAAGTGACCATGGTTTGATCATCCAGTGGCAGTAGACGGGCACAAGCACACTAAATGGCGTTCAAACAGAGACGGGCGAATAAGTTTTCTTTTGTCAATGTTTCCTGTTTATTTCTCTGGCTGTGTCGCATCACATCCTGTGTATGTAATAGGTGTAATATATGAATGGGGTTTTCTTCTCCAAAGCAGACAAGATAAAGCTTTACGTGTCCATTGGTTCCAGCGTGTGTGTCCATTCTGCCTGCTCGAATCATCAATCGGCAGCCCGGATCACCAGCCGCTGGCACCTGTCAGGATGAAAGACATGGATTAGAGAGAGAGAGAATGAGAGAGACAGAGAGAGAGAGAGAGAGAATGAGAGAGACAGAGAGAGAGAGAGAGAGAATGTGAAAAGGTTGGGCATATAATACTAGCATCACGTGTTCCGTTGCTAGGGAGGTTTGGTGTGTGTGGTGTGTGTGTGTGTGATGTAAATCCAACACCGCTATCAGGCCTAGCTGCAGGCACAATAGGATGATATCCAGATTTGTGTACTGTTTGTGTGTGTGTGTGTGTGTGTGTGTGTGTGGTGTATATGATTGCGTGCGAAGTCAAAGGTAGCTTGTGTCTCCTCTGCGTTGTTGTTTTGGAACAGGCTATCGCGGCGCATCATGCTCACCCATACAGTCAAATGCAACCTCTCTCACACACACACACACACGCACACACACACACACACCTCTCATGCTCCCCCCTCCCTATTTCATGTCTAAAAATAGATCTTTTTTCTCAATGATCTCTCTGCCTCTCAAAGCAGCAGGCTGTGAGACAGGCATGTGCACGGGGTTAACTACAGCCCATCCTCTGAAGAGCTAACCCTCCACCCTTACACACACACACACACACACCCACCCACATACAGATCCTCTCAGAGCAGTCCATTCAGGGTGCAGATGGCAGCCTGTGTGTGCGAGACAAGAGACCCTGTGCGCTCAGTTGGTTAACTGGGAATCGGGCTCATTGACATGCAGGGAGTGCTTTCCCTCCAGTCCAGGCGAGCAGGCAGCGAGCTGGGAGACAGTTAGCTCAGGAGCTATGATGGCCATATGTTCATTACGCTCCGTCTTCCCATCACCCCCTCTTGCCCTTGGAGAGGATAATGTAAGGCGCACAATTAACACATTGCAGTTGAGTGCAACAAACCTAGCAGTGGTTTAGAGGAGATGTTCGATAATGAGAGAAAAGGTGATCTGATGCTATTGGCCGTTCGAAGACATCCGGGCATTTCGTGTTATCGAAGCAGAAAGGCATTGATCAATTAAGATTTTGTTGTAGCGATTCTGGTCCGTGTTGTTGGGAATATGCCCTCATTAGGTTCAACAGTGAGCTCATTAGCAAGGCAGGTAAGGAGAAGAGAAGGTCACCGTGTTGGGATTCCAGGTGGTCTAACAAGCAGACAGGATCACCCAATGGGATCAGTACCGCCCTGTCATCCATGAAACATGACTGCACAGCTGCAACACACGCACATACACACATGCAGGCTCCAAAAGGGGTTGGCTCAGTGTCTCCAGCAGAAACTGCAGCCTCACCTGATACACTCAAGAGACGAGGAGACAACTTCCCGAGCAGCTCATACATATTTAAATCAGCTCTTCGACCCATCACGTTCTCAACCTTGAGACCAAATGTAAATCGCAGATGTGTTAAGAGTTTTGTTTATTGTCACACGTTGCATTTATGCAGCGAGAGCTCGGAAATGCACACTAATGCACAGATATTATGTCAACCCCCATAAAGTTAATTAAAAAATGGAGAAAAAAAATTGGCTTATGCACTGGATGAGCCCATTTCATTGGAATGAGTGGGCGGCCATGTTTAAATTCATCATTCCATTCATACATCCCTGCCCCTCCCCCATGTACTGTACCAGGGTCTTTAAGCAGCAGAAGCAGACAATGAGCACACAGCCCCATTACCTGCATGTGTGTTAACACTGACTGATCCAGTGTGTGTGTGTGTGTGTGTGTGTGTATGTGTGTGCACGCTCTCTCTCTCTTTCATGTACAGGGTGTATGGATTCTGGCTGCGTATATAGGAGGCTTTTTTCATTTCCAACTGGAATGGAGGCAGTGTTGTGCTGCTTTCTCTTCTTCTACCTTTTGGCCATAAATCCGGTTAAACCTTGTGTTTTATCACCTTTGTATTGTGACTTACGAGGCGTGTCGAAGCAATGCACACACTGTAAAACACAAATGCTCCCTCACACTCGCTGCCCAATTAGTCAGGGCATTTGCGTTCACGGCTTTTATTACCACTTTGCACCACAATGTTAATTAATAAAATTGTCATCCCTTGTAGATGATTTCTGATTGTCCGGTGTTCATTCTCTCTCTCTTCCTCTCTTTTCTCTCGTCCTGTGTGTGTGTGTGTGTCTAATTGGTGCCTCTTATAGCATTAGCAGGAGGAGCTGTATGTGTGTCAGCAATAGCCAAGCTAAAGCAAAGTACCATCTATCATCTGCTCAGCCAGACTTCAATAATAATTGGGTTAGAATAAATGGGCCATGATTTTGGAGCAGAGCGGTGAAAAAGAAAAAAAAGGAAAAAAGAGAAGAGCAATCGGCAGCCAAAACAAAGACGCAGACAATTCAATAACCGAGCCCCACCCGGGGAGGCATGAAGGAGGGCGGCGAGGCCCGGCGAGGTGGAGGCTGCCGCCGACACAAAGCCGATTGATGTTGTACCCCTGTGCAGGGCCCGTTGTGAATAAAGATGTATCGGGTACTGAGGAGGAGGCCTTGAGGCGGCGGGATGCAGTGAGTGACACAGCAGAAATGTGTTGGACTTTATGGGAAATACACTAAAAGGTGCAGATCAGCCAAGATAACGCTTTGTTATGTGAAAGCAGATGCCAATGGTGTAGAATGCTCAAGGTGAAAGAGGAAACGGATGAATGCCTGCTAGCCAAGGTTCCTTTTACTGTCCGTTTTTTTCACTACGGTGAGTTTGTGCCACGTTCGCCTGCCAATTTTTATGAATGAGGGATTTTCGATACAGATGCAATAACATGATAGTAACAGAGTGAGGATGTGCAGGTTCCTTAGGGCAAAATGTGTATCATGCATGACAATACATAGCGACGCACACACACAAAAGACATACACACTCTTAGATGATACTTCTCTCCCACCCACCCGTTCCTGTGACACCATGAGAATGACAAGGAAGCATCGCCATTTTAATGAATGTAAGGATGTGCAGTGTACAGAGGGCGAGAGAGAGAGAGAGAGGGATTCTGTATTGTCAGGGAAGATCACGTTCCAAAACAAATCCGCCACATTCCACCTTCCTGCAGCACGGTTGCATCAGCAAAGAGATTAACACCATTTTCACTTTTTTTTTTTTTTTTTTTTAATGGGGTGAAACTGAGTCGCAGCACCGAAATGTGTTGCATTGGCTAAAGTGGGGGGGTTTTACGTGACAGATAATCAGCTTTCAAAACAATGAGATGATTTTGCTTTTCATTCTGCGCCGTTAAGCCGGGAGCCATATGAGGACCGGTGGAGATAGAGTGGATCAAATGTTTTTGTGATGAGGCCCAAACTTTAACTTGCTCGCTTCAATCTCAAAAACAGTGTACTCTGGAGACACGCTGGAGATCATGGGATTGGGCATTTAGGACAAAATTAATCCGTATGATCTCAAACAACAGTCAATCCAGCGTTATTCGGAACAAATTAGTACTGTGTTGCCCATAATATGAGATGCCCATTGTGTAACAAAAACAGATAAATCCTGACAAATTGATTAATTTTCAGTGTCATGATTGCAACCTAGACTACATCCAGCCGCCATGAGCAAATAATGATAATAAAGTTATATTTTGTAAGGTAGAGATCCTTGATCGGTGCACCTATATGTTCAGTATAGGTGTTTAAGCATTAATTTCAAAATAAAAGCTCCAAGCTATGAGCAAAAATGGGCTAACTAACACAGAATACCTCAAATAAAACAAGATACCGTTCAGCATAACCACACCGGCAATATTTTTCTTCATTTGGATGTACAGTGTATCAGTTTTCCCAAAGGTATTGCATGGATTCGTAGGGTTTATCATTGTTTTATACAGGAATAAAGTCTGAACCCAGTGTACTTCTCAACCTGGACGGAGAGCCTGCACACCACACGTGATTTACACTGTGTACTGTATATTTAATGCCACACTGAATGTGCTTACCAGTCAAACAGAATTATTTATGAGGTCGATTTGGTCCATTCCCTGTCTTGCATGTTTGTAATGGATAGCTTTTTATTACTTGCATTATTATCATTACAAGCGTTATGATGAATGGAGCTCTCTCAAGATGTTATGTAGATGAACGCAGAGCGTATATATTTTGATCCAGTCGTTCTCCAGGCTTTATTTGTATGGTAATGTTTGAGAAGGAGGCGTGAAGCCGAATGACATTTCTGCATTACGCCGGATATAAGACGAGGTGTTCAGAATATCAAGTATTGTATTAGGGAGGAGGGCAGTAAAGGACGATGTAGGACACCCAGGGACGTTTGAGAGCAGAGACGGAAACAAAATGTTTGTCACGTGATATTTCGAGAAACATCTAGCAATAAAAATGCATATGTTTTGTGTGCATTACGTCATGGCTCAAAGTCTTGAATCTCCTCCTCAATCCATGTTTGCTAATGTAAACACGCTGATCCTCACATTGCCACATTCAAAAGAGCACCGGACCATCGGCCACACTTTAATCTTCAGCAGGTGCACAAACACACACAAGCGCACCCATGCACACACACAACACGGCCGTGATGAAGGGGTAAATAGAGGTTGAGTGGAAAGAATGCTCGTTAAATGGGGACCATGGCAACTTGCTGTAGTATAGAGTGATTGCCTGTTACATAATACGTCTAAATTGGCAACCACTCGATCTCTCCACAATTCTATTAACAAGCAGCAATTTATTTTTATCAGCATAATTCAGCAGAGCCATTTATAATAACTGTGTCATTAGTCACTCTGGGTTTTCGGCTGATATCTTACTTCTCTGTGGGCCATGGAGCACAGGCACATCGTCATTCATGCGTGCTCAGGATTTCAATAAGCGCTTATGTATTATCGCCAATTATTCCCGATCCAAGCGCGCTCGCTATTTTATTTTGAAAGTCTCTCAGCGTTTGACACAATTTGACTGTTTCCTATTTGCATTTAAATGTCTGTACTCAAACTTGCATTGTGCTTTAATGGACAAGAACACCTTATTGTTACAGCACCACCGTGCACGCTGAGTGAAAACAAACAAACAAACAAACAGCGACTGAAACCAGAACAAAGCTTTCTGGGCCATTCGTGACCTACAGCTTTTGTTTGCGAGGATTTCAGGCCTTAAATAATTGAGATCTTATAATGTTTGGGCAGGAAGTGTTGATTCAGCTATGGCAGTTTTTTAGGTCATGGTTTGTGGAGTTGTACTGGAAAACCCGTGGTGCTAATAAATCTAACATAACTTTGTCTTAAGGGACAACACGGTCCCAATCCAACAATCTACGGTCCGCTCTTTTAATTGTCCTCCTGAAACATCTGTGGTGTTGTTTGTGGAGGTTAACATTGCGTCTATCTGGCGGCGTCACGTTTGTTAAATGTAGTGCGGCTGGCCTGAATTTGCCGTACATTTTGAATTCGTCTTCACTCTGCAGCTGGTTGAGTCTTCTCAGCCACCGTACTGACTGGAGCCCCTGGCAGCTCTCAGAGAGACTTGGGATCAGAGATGAGGGCAGCTTAGTGGCTGCAGCTCAGCTCTGGCACTGATGAGCAAACAAGTAATCAAAAAGACACGAGGAAGAGGAGAGGCTCTGAATTTGTGATTGGAAGGAAGTTTTTGAAGGATGGAAGGAAAAGGCAGAGAAAACGTGGCGTGGTGTTTCCTCTGCAGTGCTCTCTAACTGCAATTTTGTCAACCCTAAAGCTCAAAGTACACGTGTTTGTGTGTGTATGTGTGTGTGTGTGTGTCTGTGCATTCATTTACCTACTGAGCTTGCATTTTTGTGGAGGCAGAGCAAGGAAAGGAGGCAACATACACTCTCCATCCTCTGCTAATGGAGTGTGAGTAAGAAGGCCAGCGTCTTGGCCGCCGTACGCAAACAACAACAAGCCGGATGTGTGCAGATTGGTTTGTCAGGCGAGTGTGACGCGTTACTCACTCACAGTCAGACGTGTTAGCCGCTCAATGATGCAGTAGGTGTTAAAAAGCCTTCGGAATGAGCTTAGAAGTGCATATACGCTTTTGGTCTGACATCTATAGACACATAGACAAACACAGCTCATTCATAGTATGCATTATAGGCTTCTCTTATATAATAATGTATATCTATGAAGATGTCTTATGCTTACCAACAATCTGAAGATATAAGCACAAAACTATAACCTTTGTCTATTTACCCATAAACTAATTAACTTATCCACCAGTGCTGCACTCTTATCTCAGAGCCTTTATTGTTAAAAAATATTCTGCAGGAATGCTCCAGGAAAGATGGTGTCTGTTTTTTCTCCCCGAATCTAAAATTAGATACCGTGAGCTATGATATAAAAGGAAAAAGAAATATTTGAAAAATATGTCACAAGCTGGCTGTGGAGGTGAGCAACAGAATGTGTCAGGAGAGGCTCTCACCAGTCCTAGAGAGAGGACATCAATGAATCAGGACTGATGGACCTAGGTGTGTATGTGTATGTGTATGTGTATGTGTGTGTGTGTGTGTGTGTGTGTGTGTTTCCATTGTTCAGTGTTTTCTCTGTCCACCTCTCTGGAGATGGCCATCAGTTGTCACCACTGTCAGCATCACCAAACATCTCCAGTTTTTATGAGAGACCCACCGTCCCCTCTGTTTTCGGTCTCTCAAAGGGCCGGATGTGGGACGTGTCCGTCGGTTCTAAGGGATGAAAGAGGAGACACTCTTTGGTTGTTTGGTGACATGATTCCTTTGCGGCCCCTGTCAGCCTTCTGACAGAGAAATGACTGACAGTGAGTGTTTGCCCGGCTGGCAGGCACGGGCACCCCGAGGTGGGTAAGTGGACCCTGGGATGACAACAAAAAAGTGCTTGAATGATGTGAACAAAGGTCACGCAAAGTGTGTTACCATCGAAACATCAAAAGGCCCAAAGACACGTGTCTTACATTAGAAATTCAAAGAAATGACTTAATACAGACAATACTGTCACTATTCATCATGATAATCAGTTAATCCACTGATTACTTAGGCTAATATTTACATATGTGTCTTAAAGAGACAACATATGAGCTATGGCATTGCAATCTAGAAATAATGAGAATATTTTCATATTTTTTAATATATTTTGTTTAATAGATAGGTAGATACTAACTCTATTATCTGCAGCCATATGTCCTCATCCTTGAACACAATTGCACCTCATCTCTAATTAAATATGCAGCATAGGATCATCTCCACATTTGGGTGGGTACCCTGCGTAGTAGTAAACACTGCATGATTTATCAAAAGAAGAAACAGCTTGTAGGGCTGCAGAGGACTCCCATAAAAGTGTTTGGCTGCCTTTAGCCGACGCTGGATGGCATCGACTCAGCGTGCATGAGTGAAGTCATGTCTGGCTGGCTGGAAGAGACAGCAGACAAAGAGAAACAAGCCCCGTGTCCTCCATTTCCTGTCTCCTCTGTCTCTCCATTACTCCTCTGCTCGTTTGTTGTATTTCGGCGTACGTACCCACCCCACCGCTCGTTACATTCTCCTTTGTTTCGCCCTTCCTCTAACCCTTGGCTCCGACGCTGAAACACCGGGGTGATGCAACAAAGCCCTGCCTTCATGAATGTTTCAGCAGAAATTTCACACTCTGTTTCAGGCACGTGAGAGGACAATGTAAAGGTGACCGGAGAGACAAATTTCATCAGAGAAAAGCAATGTGTAATAACAAAGCATTATAGTACGACACGTTTGAGATGACAACAGATACACAACAGCTTTGGTTATTTTCCATTTTTCTAATTTTCTTCTATGTTATTGAAGAGAAGGTGTTTGCCAGAAAACAGACTGTAAGGTTATTTAACATCAACATTAGCAGTAAATTTGGTCGCTCTTTAGCTGCATATGAATGTGCCTGCTTATGAATAACATGGAGACAGAGAGGAGCTGGAGTAAGACAGAGAGAGAATGATGATCATGGTACTGTCTCCACCAGATGTGTGACGTCTCCCGAGGGGGGGAGAACCTCGGTGCGCTGCGGTTCAGGATTAATCGTTTGAATAAAAGAAGATATAATTAAAATCTTCCCTCATGCCCGGGCAATCCAGTGGGTACAGAGAGAGAGAGGGAGAGAGAGAGAGAGAGAGAGCCTTGATGGATAACCCATTTCAACCTCCTGCTTATACATAAACCATACACACATGCACAACATGCCTTTAGCCGTGATGACAAGCCGTAGACGGGCACGCCGCGCACAATTGATGGCTGCTGTCTCTCACATGCATACGGCGTCCATTTTTCATGGGTGGTGGTCTGAGGCGGGCAGGAGGGCAGCTAAAGCGTTTTTTGTCGCCTATCTTTGATTGGCTGTGGTTTTGAAGCGTAGCCTCACATATACTGCAGAAAGTATCGTGATGTGACTGTTCAAGGTTCTTTGGTGACTTAATAAAGGTTAAGGAAGCTTAAGGAAGTGCTGTTTAAATGCCTTGGACCTACTCTTTATTCACAAAGAGTCGCCCTTAAAATGTCACTTGGTTGCATATTCAGTCTATGGGACCATTGTCGCCTAATTCTGACTATAAAGTGATAGTGTTAAAAATGGTAACAGTGGAAATTATTGAGGATTTTTTTATTTGTTTAACAGTGAATGGATATAAATGAATATAAATACATTTTTAAGGTTCTGTATCATGCGTGTAATGAACTGGCATAGACGTACACTTCAACAGGAGGAATGTATGCAGAGAGAGAGAGAGAGAGAGAGAGAATTGCCCATGGATGGCTGCACACACCAACTTACAGTTACTCTGTAATCCATACAAGTAAAGTGACACAGCCGCTCTCACTGAGGAGCAGAGCCCGGGCACAGAGGAACATTCCTGGCTGCAGTGCAGAGGAGGATTGTGGGAGACAGCTGCTTACTCAGGTCATCATGTGAACCCAAATCTGTGTTTGGAGGGAGACCAGCTTGTCTCCAGTGATGCCTCCTGGGGCCAAAAGAGTTCCGAGACCAGTCTGAGCCTGAGCGGCCTTCACTTCGCTCCTTTTATAGCCTCACGAGCGAAGTGAAGAAGAAAAACAAGGAAATAATGGAGAGACAAAGCCCTTCCTCTTTTTAAAATATGACTCTGTGAAATGTTTTGCCGTGCAGGGTACATTGATGAATCGACTCTAAACCCACACCGTGACCTTTTATCTCATAAAATGTGCGGCAGTTATGTTGTATAATTGCTGCAGTAGTTTAAACAGACAGCGCTTTGCCGTCGTTATCAACAATACATCACACGGGCATTAATTGAACCCTCTGACCCCCACTGATCAATGAGCAGTAGCTATTTTTGCGCTTCTCTTTAAGTGGAACGCTGCCAAAAGTGTCGTCCTCAGGTACTTTCGGTCGTGTTTCATCGAAGGGATTAGATGAGGAGTAGAGCAATTTTTACATAAATTCTACGCAGATGAAAATATCCAAGCGTCACCTGAAGTGCAATGTTTCCACACACAAAAAAAACAACCTGTCTGATTCCGTCGTTATCCAGAATGAAGGATTAAGACGAAATGACTCGTTTGGGCATTTTTTGCAGTGTGAGAATGTAAATCAGCTGAAGTCAGGAGAAATGGGCCTTCAGCAGGTAGAGCCCATCGGTTTGTTGCTGGCGTATTGATCCCAGAATACCATTAAGCCATTTCTTTAAGGATTCCACCGCATCAGCAGCCTGAAGCCCACCTCCCTCTGCCCTCGCTGGCCTCAAACAGGTCCTCATCAGTGCCTCTGCTCCTGTGATCACCTTTGACACGCTGTACCCTTTAATATCTGCCATGGTGCGTATCTTAGAATCGATCTCTGTTTTAAATGGTTTTTTATATAATATTTAACCTTCTGGATTCCTCACATTTTACCATCCAACAGCTTGATGAATCTTATTAATCACGACTAAGTCATGACGTTGTTATTGTATTTTTCACTTAAAATAAAAGACGAGGCGCACCAAAGCTATTCTCGCTTTCCGCACAGTAAAATCCTGCCTGCTTTGATCTTGTCCAGCATATTTTCACTCTCATCGTCAAAGAAACACTCACATTGCTATTGATCTCTCCTGACCAAGTGGAATTTTGTGTGCTTATTTTAAGAGGCTTAGAGCTAAGGTATCTTTTGGCACACTGAGCTGGATTTCTGGTGTAGGGGGGAGGTGTGCATACGTGAGTGCGCGTGTGTGTGTGGATTTGGCTAGAAGGAGGGTCTAATGCAAGATATTTCTCCGTCTAATTAATGCCTCAGCCGCTTCTACATCGTTTCTACATCCATTTCCCAGCAGCACTGTTTTCGTTTTGAGAGCACAGAGAGGAGAGCAGCTCAGCAGTGAAGGGTTGTGGGAATTGGGCAATGGATTTTTGTGCGTCCTCTCACAGACCGACCTGTTCTCGGTGATTTATTAAGGCAAAGTGACACCTCTAGTGCTGGCGTTCTATACTTGATCACATCGTGAAGAAATAAATTTGTGTATCATCATCGTATTTGGAGGGCGACGATGACAGCGCCGGAACGTTCCATGAAATGATTGCTTTCACAGTGATTTTTGAAGGAGATATTTTTGGTTTAGGTCTGCCACCGTTCAATAAAAGCATTTAAAGATTCATATAGAAGAGTGGAGAGGCCAAGGGAGAGAATTTATACAGGATTTATATTAGATATCAATCTGAAAAGAACAGGGCTGTCTATAACTCATCACAATATTTGAGCAACATGAATTATCGAAAACAAGCGCTTCTAAACTCCAAATGATTGTTTAAGTGTGGGAGATGCGTTTGCGATTTTTGATGCAATTTAAAACTGTAATTTTGTTATCGTGTTAGAAACAGAGCCACGTTTTTTTCCCGACGCTCTCCAAAAGTGCTGCATCAATAGAAGGCCCCTGAAAGCTGCTCTGTATAAGTGTGACCTCTCCCGCTTCTTAGGCGGCCTTTGTAACACAACAATCAGGTGATTAACAGCCAAGTGGTATCGCATCAGCATTGGAGGTGGAGGAGGGGAGGGAGGGGAGAGGGGCGAGAGCAGGAATAAGCCGAAGATAGAGAGGTGAGGGAGACGGGGGAAGGAACCGAGCGGATTGAACGGCAGTGAGGGGGAGGTAGATTGTTTACCGGGGGAAAAGCGAGCGAGAAAAGGAGAAACGGGAACGATAATACAACGCAGAGGTGAAAGCGCTTTATCTGGTTCAAACAGAGTCCACGAGCAAACCGCGGCGAAGTAGACGACAACCTGTAATCTCCCACTGAAATAACCCAATTCACCATCAAAGCCGTGATATTCCTATAAGTTCCCCCTCACTTTGTTTCTAGTTTGCAATTCCTCGCCTGCTACTCCCACCTCGCTGCAGAGCAGACGGGTGAAAAGGTGCAGCTTTATTGTTCTGCAGTCACAAATCTGTGTGTTATCTCCCATCCCTGTGTGTCTCCATAACACAGCAGTGATTCACATCCCTCCCCGGATGCGATTGCTTTTCTCCGCGTGTAGCTGTAAATTAATATCTCTCCCCCTCTGCCTCTGGCTCTTTTCTATATTTCCGAGCGCTCTGCCATCCTGCGTCCGAACCCAATTGGCCGTTGAACACTTCTGCGTCCGATTAAGACTTGCCAGCAGCTGATTTTTATTGGCCGTTTAATGGCGCAGAACCTAAACATTTATCAGGGTCAATGGGCTATGCAGTGAGGGCTGTCTGTAGTACAACCTATTAGGGAGCACCGAGGAGGAGCGGCGTGGGCGAGGAAAGTTCCAACGAGCAGTGTGTGTCACAATGAACTGTCGCTTCTGCGGGGTGGCCGGGGTATCGAAGATGTCACATAAAGGAAATGGTTTGGGGTTTGTTTTTACTGCAGTGTGGCTCGGCTCTGTCTGCTTTGCATTAATGACAAATGACTTTACCACGCAAAGCTGCTGCATTATGGCAACACGCTGTAATATTCCGGAGGCTGCGGCTGCCAAATGTTGCAGCCTTGCAACAGAAAATGCTGGGCTAAGAGAAACAGGTTAATATAATGCAAACTGTGAGAGTTGTGTTTGGTTCTTTTCTCAAACTTCTTGCAACATTATGCTAACATCACCTGACTGGTTGAAGGGGGATTGAGCCTATTTTACGCATGAAATTTAGATGATTAGTCCTGGTTAATGCCAATCAGGATGGGAAAAGAAGGGAAGCAGACCTCTATGACATCACTTCCTGTACTAGTCTCAAAATTATACTGACGTTAACGGACCGATATCAAAGAGATTAAAGATGATTTAGGCGCAAAACTGAAATTGAGTAAAAATTTAGCTGCTGGTGTTTATTTTACTGAATTATCAAAAGTATTTTGGTGGGGATAATAGCTGTACTTAACTATTGAAAGTAAAAGTTAAATAATATCTCATTTCCATGATGGCATTTATACCCTGTGAAAGTCTTCAGATTAGAAAAATTATAATCTAGACCAACACTCCACGTGTTCTTAAAGACAAATATTGACCCCATCTCCAGTTCCCCATCACATCAGTGAAGCTTTTCAAACTATTCTTATTGTAACTACTATACAGTTATTGTGATTTTCACCATATACAGTATATATTGATGTAAATATATATCAAAAAAATATTCATGATATAAGTCTGTATGCGGTTGTTTATATATTCAGAGAGACCGGTAACCTGACTCTCCCTGCTCCCGTTTGATGTTTGGGTGCACTTTGTCCTTGCACAGGTGCTGCCTGTCCTACAATGAACCGAAAAATCTGTGCATAATCCGCTAATATTCCTAATCCCTAGGTCACATTAAAAATGGATGAGAAATTAATCTGCTGTCAGGTCTCTCAGGTAGTTTGTCAGTGCCGGTGCTTATTTCCCCACCAAATCCTCCTGTACAGGCCCAGCGTTGCCAAACGGCCGACCGAACCCGCCATGCAAATCCCTCGGTACACACTCGATCAAATGTTCTCTGTGCCTTTGTCCTCGTTGTGAAGATTTTATTAAGGGGGCATAATTTAAACCGCCCACAGCAGATTACAGAGAGAAAGTTTAGTCCGCAGACAGAGAGAGAACTTCTTCACAGCCGATGCTTTTCCCCTCCCTCCCTGGCAAACCGAGCGCTAGAAACTTGCTCGTGCTGTGCAAATGCATTTCTGCCTCCATCCCGTATGGATGCAAACATCAAGCCGGTTTTGTTTCAGCGTCGGCCATATCTGTGTTTGCCATGCCATACCGTGCATATGTGCCGCGGTTAGCAGGCTAATTTCATTGCTTCTGGCTGAGTGGATCAAAAAGAGGCACATTGACCGTTTTCTTCTCTCCCCTCTGCCTCTTTCATGTCGTAATGTGTGTAAAGGCAGAATTAAAGCAGCGCTGCACACGGCCTTTCTTCTCCTTTCAGACAGGAAAAAGAGGAATAAGTGGGCGGATGCGATAGTTAGTGAAGAGGGGTTGTGGGATTCGCAAAGTTTCCGTCGCGTTGATGGAACAGGGCCAGCTCTCCGACGGAGGCCAGCCACCCAACTTTATTTATATATTCATCCAGCTATCCATTTTCTATGGCCGCTTATCCTGTCTGCAGGGCGTTGGAGCCTATCCCAGCGGCCACACGGACATGAAAGGTCACGGTGTGTGCCAGCTGGATTCAAACCCAGGACCTTCTAGCGACGGCGCTAACCACCTGGCCACTGCGTCGCCCCAATCACTTTAACCACCCTATAAATCAAACTTACAGAGCAGCGATCCAGTTGAAATTATTAATTACACTGAAACACAATTTATTACGACGACACAATGACTAACTACGCACAAGTGTTTAAATATTTGGAGTCCTCTTATGATTGATTCGGTCCAGTTCTGGACTGTTTTCACCGGTGCTCCCACGTCGTCCTATTCCGGGGCAGCTGTCAGCGTGATGGAAGGTGGCAGCCATGATTGTTAATAAAGATGTCAGAGCTGCAGCTCCATCACTCAGCCTGGTGCCAGTCTGGCCTTGTCCCTCAAATTAAAAACACCCCGATCAGGATACATCGCATCTGCAATTCCCAACATCACTCACGAACCTGAGGCACTGTATTTAAGCTAAAAGCTTCTTATCTAATGCTAAACATATCTCTGTAAGTAAATAATTAACTGATTAACCTCTCCCATTGTTATACATATCTGTAAGAATGCTGGCAATCAGGTTCCCTGAAACAAATAATGTATACAAATTTACACTACAGCAATTAAAGATTATAATTTGGTAGAATTCCCACAAATTTGAGCAATGAATGTACTCAAATAACAAATTTTAACATTATACTCATAATGTTGGCACTTTCTTTATCGTAGTTCCAGTTCAAAAGAAGTATTAGCCTTATTTCTGCAAAGTGAATTTTGAATATGCTTCATGAGAAAGTTTAATATTTTTCAGGTTTATTAATCTTAAGAGAAAAGGTGCTCACACATACTAGAGGATAATTTCTTTCAAAATAAAATTCTTTCCCATTGTTTTATTGTAGGTTGTAGGTTTCCTTTATGAGACTGATTTCCCTTCGAGTGAGGACTACAGAGGCCAAAAATATTCATTAAAAGTCTTTTTTTTTTATGAGATCCTCACTCCCTCTCCTTGAAGAGTGTCTCTGTATGGGTGACTCGCATTAAGGTGGAGAATATTGCGCTGAAAAACTCCTGCCTTCCCCCTGAGCACCTGCAATCACATGAAATTGGCGGTGTTGTTGCAGTGTTTGCCTTGTGGTCTTAAAATAGCTCACATGCAGCCCTGTTGTGTGCTGCTGCGTTTGTCAGAGTGGGTCAGGCCCGCAAATAAGCAGATGCAGAGGTCCTTGAGTTTACACGAGCTCTCCATCTCTCTCTCTGTCTCATTCTCTATATAAAGTACATATATAGATGTATACTGTAATGCTTTATACGGCTCCTTTGTCTTAGATGTAAGTTAGGTCTCATTTACGTTGATCACACTGCTCAGTTAGTGTAATCACTCCTCAACCCAAAAGCAGCACAGCATTACTGTGTAACTACTTTCATATATCACACAGTAATTTGCAATACTAAAAGTATCAAAACACCAGCAGCAGCTCATTTTACAGTAATACATAATTCTACTTTTTTAATCTGTTGCATTCGAATTTTTAGTGTTATCAGAATTTTGAATCTTTATTTATTCCCTATGCTGTTATGAGGAGCAATTGAATGCCTGGAGACAAAAGGCAGATGAGCAGAAGGGAGATAAGACAGTGTTGTGCACTGCACTGCATCGTCAGAAGTTAACAAATGGGCCTCCGTCCTCTCCTCACTCCTTTCTTTTCGAAGCGGTCGAGTTAGGGAGGACTCTGGGGTCCCTGTTGAGCTTGGTGATGGATGTGCCAGGGCCGCTGCTCCTTGATTTTTCTCGGTTTTGCAGAGTCATCCTGGCAGGAGCATCATGAGGCGCCTAGGATGCGCCATATCACCTGCAACGGTCAGCTCCAAATATCTCTCTCTCCCTCTCTCTCTCTCTTACTTTATTACTTCATCTGTCTCTCTAGCTTTGTTTCTCTCTTTCTGTCTTTTTTTTAATGACCTTCACAAGTGCACGGCTCTCTCCTCCGCTGAGGCAGCTTCTCTGTAAACGAGAGAAGAAGGGATGAGCCGAGCACGAGAAGGTATTCAAAATGATGATCGGCTTTTTGTTATTCCTGCCAAATCTCCCTCTCTCCCTCTCTCTCTCTCTCCCTCCCTCCCTCTCTCTCTGGTCAAAGTCACAAAGTTCACAGTGATAATCCTGTAAATGTGAGGGCTGAGGGCGATGTTTGATTTGATGCGTGCCACATAGATAGGAGTTCCCTATGGCTATTCTATTATGGAGCGCCAGTATTGATGTGTGTCTTCTGAAAGCAGCATCAGTACGGCAACACATTGCAGTGGAATATTACGGGAGTGATGATATCCTCGTCAAGGTGTGTCCCGCAGTGTGGGAGGGGGTTTGAGG